>QMFE01000378.1:0-11128 GCA_003314665.1 Tricholoma sp. MG77
AGTGCTCTTGAAGGCATGTACATGACAGGTTTCAACATCAAAGCAGCTTTCCTATATGGAAAACTTGATGAAGAAATTTATATGAAACAACCTGAGGGCTTTGTTCTCACTGGCAAAAAACACTTAGTGATGGTGCTCCATAAAGTGCTATACAGCCTTAAACAAGCCACTTTAGCCTGGTGGAAGGAACTTGAAGTGTTCATGAAAACTCAGGGTTTCTACTGTGTCTATGCAGATGCTGGTATTTTCATCTACAAGGACAAACAGGCAGAATCATGTTTGCCCTTGTTTATGTTGATGACAGTCTGTTTATGGGGACAGACAAGCCTCTCATAGATAAAAAGAAACAAGCATGCCTTGAGCACTGGGAATGTCATGACACTGGCGAAGTCACTGAATTCCTTGGCATCCATGTCACAAAAGAAGCAAGCAAAGTAAAGCTCAATCAGTGGAAGTACCTGAAAAAGGTCCTTGATCGCTTTAACATGTCAAATGCCAAAATCACACAAACTCTGCTTCCAGCAGGATATACTCCTTTGGAGAATAAAGCAACAGTTAACCCAACCATACACCAAAAGTACCAAGCCATAATCAGATCTTTATTGTATCTGATGCTTTGAATGAGACCTGATATAGCTTATGCTGTTATCAAAATGTCTCAATTCTTGGTTAATCCTAGCCAAGAATGCTTAGACAAAGTAATGCACATAATGCACTACCTAGTTGGAATGCAAAACTATGCAATTGTCTATTATGGCCATAAATCTGAAGGCCTTATTTGCTATACAGATTCTGATTGGGCTGCTGATACAATCAAGTGCCAATCTACAACTGGTTTTTTCACTACACTAGCCAGTGGCATGATCTGTTGGCAATCATGCCTACAAAAAACTGTAGTTTTGCCATCCACAGAAGCCAAATATATGGCACTTTCTGACACTTCTCATCAGATACAATGGATACAGTCCTTACTCAGTGATCTTGGATATAAATTGAAGGGCATACCAATATGCACTGACAACCAAGGATCAATCTTTATCAGATCCAATCCAGTTCAAGAATGACAGACAAAACACATTGATATTTGCTACCATTACATATGTGACTGTATCAAGAATGAAGACATTGAGGTTTTCTCCTTAGAAGGAAAAAGAAAATCCAGCTGACATGTTCACAAAGAACCTTAGCACCATTCCTTTTCTTAAATTCTGGGATTCTCTTGGAATAACCTTTGAGCCAAGTTGAACATAAACAACTTACAGTACAACTTGTGGGGGGGAGTTGAAATCGGACTATTCTCCAAACCCTAAATTATGTAATATATGATATTACTTTCTCCTTATTGGACATATGCATTGTATATAGTACAAATATGCACACATAGATACATACATAGAATATGTATATAAACCCCATGTATCTCTCTATAGTTCAATAAGAGAGTCTTCCTCTTACCACCACCATTGTAGTATACTCGTAAGTCTTACTCCACACAAAGGTCAGTACTCAGAGAGCACTTCCACTGTTATGTGAGATATGCCACTTCTACAATATATATATTTACTGTCTACATTGAACTTGAAAATATGCCAATGAGGTGTTTTGGTGATGAACTCATAATATAAGAACTCTGTGAAGTCCTTTGAGGTGGAGTTTGAATGTGCTGAGTACTGCCAGAGGTAAGTAAATGCATTTTTGCTTCATTTTCAAGATGTTTGCATTTCAGAGTGTTCACAGTAACCATTTTTCACATCATTTTTCGGTCCATTCTGATCATTCTTCTGCCAAACACTCAAAAATGATCCAAAAATGAAGCTGAAAATGAGCCAAAAATGGCTACTGTCAACAACACTATTGAACAGCCCATTCATTTTATGTCCACACAAGCACGCCAAAAAAAATGAGACCAACCTGTGTTGGGAAAGGAGACTTATGTGAAACTATCCCTGTTAATTTTAGATGGTACCACAGGCTTGGAAAAATTGTGTGCCTTGAGATTCACATATTTCAGGCATGTAAAATTCTTAGTAAGATGGTGTTGGCCTTGGCAACAAAATAGTAATCATATAATGCCACAGTTGTATGGTAGAAATGTGCCACAGGCAGAGAAAAAATGTCACAGGCAAGCTAAAAATATTTTGGCTCCAAGAAGGGTCGAACTTGTAACCTTCAATACATAAAACTAATAATAACAAGCAACATTCCAACTGCACCACAGAGAACTTTGTAGATTGTTCTCCCTATACATCAAGTTGAATTTTGAAAAAAAAGTTTTTGTCCTAGACATGGCATGGTCCAGAGCCGGAATGTGTTGGGGACTGGGTCTCATGGTGGCATGCAAGGAATCTGACTCACACACAGGAAATAATATTTGTGCAAACTTGAAAGAACCATCGTAGCCATACATATGATCTGGCATTTTCCCTTGTGACCATGAATCTGGTACTGCAGAGTGCAATTTCACAGATCACAGACACTGTGGAAGGGGAATCAGCGCTCTGATGGTTCAATGAACCAGGTCGTCCTGTCACAACAAACTTGGTAAGTGAGAATGCGCGAAAACAAATAAAAAGAAAGTAAGCAAGTTATACAAGAGCAAATGAGAGTTTAGCAAAAAACTAATAACACAGTAACGGGACGAAGAAAATGTATTCCTTGTGTGAATCAATAATCGGTAGCGAGAATGGGCGGATGGAGTGCGAGTGCAAACTTTTCACTTGATCGCATCGTCACAGCTGAATTGAGCAAGTGTTCTCGAACTGCGAAAAATATGAGTACATGAGGTTCGAAGTTGTCAAACAGTGTCGAATTTTTGAGGCTCAAAGGTTATAAGGCCTCAAAACTGATACCAATACTAGTAGATTTCAATACTTAGCTTGTTTTCTACTCCTTAGTGAGTAGTCTTCTTCTTGTGTGAACTCTTCTTATAAACTTAAGAGGGAGAACGGGGAAAAAGAAAGCAGAGCCAGATATCCCATTTGACAGGTGGGGAGACACCTTATATACAGTGAAGCATTGGGGAATTAATTTACATGTGATTGCGTGCATACTCTTGTGCCAATCACAGCGATCGAAATGAAAATTAAACTAAAAAGGGATTGAGGATTGTCGAAACAAGAAGTAAGAGTAAAAATAGAAAAGAAAATGATGTAGGCAAGCAAATGAAAATCAGACTGGTGTCATCTAGTCCACCTCTCAGAACATTGGAGTGCAGGGATGACTTAGGGAACAGACCCCCAACAAGGGGCTCTATTGACGTTACGTCACTCGGACCCACAACAAGCACAGAGCACCCCCAAGGCAAGTCGTTCGGCCCTACCATCCACACTCCCCCAGACTTTGACACGTACATAGACTAACCCAGAATGACGAAAGCAAAATAATGTATCATCTCATGGAAAAATAAAGTAAAGAACACTCAACATAAGTAAAAAAAAAAAAATCACTGATACCAACACAATTCCGTTGAGGTGAGGTTGCATTTCATTGAAGAAAATAAAGTGTAGTTCGCAAAGTAAGAAAAAAATGCGCCCAGGTGCGTCAAATAAATTCTTGATGTTTTCGAGGGTTGTTTTCTGTTTCCTTGCGATCTAAAAGTCTAAACAAACACATTAACAATATAAACTAAACAGGAAATATGACGTAGCAGTTTCGGGCAAGCTATGGTAAGAAAATGGTCATGGGAACGGTCATCGAGCTGAGTGGCATTGGAAGTGTGATTACACGGGCATGTCATTCGGCACTTCCACAATGCATCATGACTCATTGATTCAATTTCTAGAACTGGACCAGGCTCCTAAAACCAGCACTCTCATATAACTCAAAGAGGTCTTCATTTCCGAACATGGGTTATTTTTATAATCTGATGCTTAGTAATTTTTGACACATGCACATAGTGCTTGAAGGTCCAGTCATAAAGACCACAAAAAGACCAATAACCAAACCAAACCATAACTGGTCACATAGAACCATCGGTCTTGGTCATACCTGGCATGGAAGTGGTCTGGTCATCAGTTACACCAAAAGTTGTCAAACAATAAGACCAACAATAACTGGTTATAACTGGTTCAAACCAGTGGTGTATTGTGTAGGTAAAATGACAGGGCAATGGTCCATCAGATCACTTTGCACTACAGATAATAATTTTGCATTTACCTATGGGCCACACTTTGTATCCCTTACATGAGTTGTAATTCATAAAACCCCATTCAGTAAAACAGTCGCAAGTCAAACATGCTCAACTTGCAAGGTTGAGTCCAACTACTACTTAATTAATAAGGTTGTGTGTCTCCTTCTGGGCTACAATTTTTGTCCCTTACACAAGTTGTGATTCATAAAACTCCATTCAGTAAAACAGTCACAAGTTGAACATGCTTGACTTGCAAGGTTGAGTCCAACTACTACTTAATTAATAAGATTCTAACCACAGGTTGAGCATGCTCAACCTGCAAGGAAAAGTTGTGTGTCTTCTTCTGGGCTACAATTTTTGTCCATTACACAAGTTGTGATTCACAAAACTCCATTCAAAAAAACAGCTGCAAGTTGAATGTGCTCAACCTGCGCACTTTAAGCACTTTTTGCATGTCTGCCTCTCAGGTGTAGGTTTATCAGTCTCAAACTGGTTACAACAAGTCCAGTTAATTGCCCTGTGCAAACCTTAACCAGTCTTTAGCAGTCTGGTTTGGTTTTTACACAATTTCGGAATGACAGTGACCAGTCATGGTTATGGTCTTTCAAATTTTGGTTGAAAAACTGAGACTGGACCAGACCTTCAAGCACTACATGCACAAACTAAGACACCTCAAACTTGTGATAGAGAGGCTGACAAAACACCAACAGGCTTCGTTATCTGACCTTCCCACCACCCTAGTCTAGGGTTTAAATTGTCTTTGTGTAATTGATTGTTTGGACATATTACACAGTTTATTTCGTGATTAGCCAAGCATTGGATCACCTCTGTGACACTGTTCAGCAGGTAGATCATTGACTGCTCTGCTCTGCTATTCTTATACCAATCCAGTGTTGATATGCATAGTAGATTAGTATCATACCTGAGTACCATTGCCTTCTTTCTGCTCTCTACAGATCCTCATTATACTATATAACAATTGAATTTGAATCCTTCTCTCACAACCTCAACCCATCTCAATCTCCAACACCATATGAAGCAGCCTCATTTTGAAATGGATGTTGACAAACAACATGGACTGTTATTGACATTGATTGGGCTGTTGCAGCCACACACAGATCCAATAGAAGCTGACATGGCCTTTGACACACACATTGAAGAGATCCTTGAATCATTTCTTGTGAATGAGCAGATAGGACAACAGGTTTTAGTATGGGTACAGAAGGTAGCTGCTGAGCTGTATGCACAGGAGATTTCTATCATCATATGGAAAGATGCTGGTTTTCAGTTCAGCATGTGAAATGCCTCCATCTCACAATTGGAAACATTTGATCTCAACCACCTTGCAGAAATTATACAGGAACAGGTACTGGGACTCTGGGCATTGCTTTGGGTACTGTAAGGGCAAGACCCAGAGAGATTCAGAGAGAGAGAGATTGACTGAGATTGACTGGGATAGAGAGAGAGACTCAAAGAGAGAACAGAGGATCTATAAGATCAACTAGTAAAAGACAGTGTGACTGTAGACTGGGGTATTCCTGATGATAATGACTTAGAGAGTCCTACTACTGCCAACAGCACCAATGTAGGGCTGTTGGCAAACACTACCAAATAAGTATGACTATAGTAAGGTAATGAAAAGAAATGTAAGAATGAGTCCATGACTGTGAAGTAGAATAATATAAACATGAAATGAGGATGGGTATCTTACACAGGGGTTGTCCCCTTACAGGTACAAACTAACAAACATCAGGATTGGGAACAGAAAAGATGTGGGGAAGGTCAAAGTCGACAGGCAGCAGCACAGCCCACAGATCCTGATATCAGCAGCACATTGAAGCCCTGCCAGATGACATGGATGAAGATGAGAGAGTTGATGAAGCAATGAAGCATCAAGATAAACTTGTCAGAATTGTAAGTCATGTGTAATTCCTCAACATTTGTAGTGCTTACTTGTACAATTAGAAAAAGGTTGTATGTGCGAGTGTGCTAATGCAAAGTTCGAATCAGAGTTGCAATGCCCTGCAGAGTGTAATTGGTGTATTTCTCCACTCCTGTGGTGTCCCAGAAGCTGCTATTGAGCTGTTCACTCACATAGGGTTGTCAATATCGACAACTGCTATTAATGATGCAATATCAAGTCTGTCAAAAGGGGCAACCAAAGAAATGCAGTGTCTTGGGAAGACACTGTTAGCAGGCTATGCATACAACAACCTTGACATTGGTCTCAAGCATGGCACCCCAACTATCGAGAAGCCCATGGCTATGTTGCTACACATGACATCAGCAACTATGCTGCAGCTTGACCATAGTATTACTCACAAAGATTTGAATTGCTCACAGCAGTTATGGGAATGGTCAGCCTTGAACAGACATTGTCAATCAGAAACCTTGCTTGTTAACAAGGATGCTCTGCTTAATATCCACCCTGAAGATGAGGATCATTCCTCTGGACTCCTGCAGAGAGATCGCTTCAATGTTCACATTGTTCTATGTAATCTCGTTGGGCATGGTCCAAAGGGTTTTCACAATTTCTTGAAGCACAGACAAAAGCCAGAGATCATCAAACAGATTCCTGTTGTCAAATCTCAACAGGTTCCCTTGAAGATGATGGACATTAGCCCATCCACACCTGCCACCAACAGAGATGTGCTTGCACATATCTTCCACCAAGGTGGTATCAATGATACTGCTCAGAATTCAAATGTTGTTGGTATTGCAAATCAGGTGGTGCTTGTCTGTGGTGATCTCCTGACAGGGGAATAAATCCAGAGCCTCCTATCATCACATTCGGCAGAGAGAAACCCATGGCTGCGCTTCTAGTTTGTCATCTATGTCATGGGTTTATTTCACCTCAAAATGGCATGCACAGATGCAATCTGGCAAATTTTCATTGAGCCCAAAGGTGCACAGGCTGACTTGAACAGTCCCATTGAGCATCTTGCTCATCTGAGACCAAAAGAGACAAGGAAAATAGAAAGTAACCCTGGATTTTGCTGCATGCATAAGTCATTCAGCATGTTGGGATTGTCTCATGTCTTGATTGCTGGTGACTAGCAGTAGCAAAACTAAATCCTGGATTTGTGTCACTTGAGGGTTTTGCAAAGTCCAAACCTACACTTGAGCAGTTCGAAGAACTTGTGAAACAAATTGTTCTTGAGCATGTTGGGGACAGCAGCTTTTCTGAACGTCAGTGAAAACAAGCAGACAATCATGACCAGATTAATGAAAACATGGTGTTGTTGCAGCAATACTTCCTCCTTTACAAAGAAGTCACTTATGCTTTGAATCAAAGAGATATTGGATGGGTTGAAGATTGCTTCATGCCATGGATCTACATCTTCTGAGGGTGCAGAAAGCATAAGTATGCAGCTCATATGATAAAATATTTACACAACATACATTTTGTATATCCAGAAGGTTTGAAGTGTGTACAGATTTTCCAATGGGGGCCATTGCTGACTGACTCAATGCAGGAAAACAATATGAATGAACATACTGTGCAATCCCACTGGACAGCCAGGGAAGTTTCATGCAATCGACTGGTGGGTCAAGCATAACAATCTCTTTTTAAAGGTAAGCCAAGTTAGCAGCTTAGAAATCATTACAACATTGACAAGCTGAAAGAGAATCTATGGAGGCAAATTTTCAAATCACACAAAGGCATGCATCATCAAGGAGTCACCACTGATAGAAGTATTCAAGAACATGAATTCAAATTGGAAAGCTGTTCCAACTCAACCATCGTACAATACAGCACTTGCTGGTCAAGCTGCAGAAGACATTCAAAGCACTTGGAGTATACAAGCAGCAAGAACAGGCAAATGAATTTGTCTGAGGCCAAGTGGCAAAATACAGTGTCCCAGATGTAATGTGCAACAGGAGGCACCTGGCCATGATGAAGGAGGCAAAAGTGGTGGTAGAGACTGAAGGAGGAGGAGTGGACATCAAAGAACTTCATCAGGTGACAGTAGATGGTGAGCTGGAGGTAGAAGATGATGGAGACCTTGATGTCTAAGCTTCAACTCACATCATGGATTTGCAGGCATATGAACAGTCAGTAGAATAGATGTTGGATGAATCATGGCTTCTCAATTGTCAAGAGCAGGTAGATCAAATATCAAGTCTGGGTTGACATTCTTGTTGACTAAACTGATCAATCCAGGTACACCTCGAGCAGCAAGTTTAGTCAGACACATTGCATTTGCTTCTGCAAGCCATGTAAGTCATGATTAGCTGTGATGAAAGGATGCACTGTTATGGCCCACTTGCCCACAGCTCCCACACCACTGTTGTTTTGCTGGAGCTTGTGTTCATTTCTGTGGTGGCATAGTAGCAGCCAGCACTCCATTGAAATTCTGTGTTCCCCCACTGGCACCAACCAATGATGCATACTCTGTCAAAGCATATAGAGCTGATTCTACCAACAGATGATGCAAATCAATAATATTGAGAAGAGCTGGGCCAAATTTCTCAACACGATCCCTATGCCAATGGGTCTCCTTCACAATGTGCTCCACTGTTGTGATCTTGTTGACATGTGCACAATTGACAATCCAATCAATTAGTGTGTCAGAAAGGAACAGTTCAGGTCCAAATTTATGGACATTGAGAGCACCAAGTTTCGAAATAGTGGCATTCCATCGCCATGTAATTAAGGATTCCTTCAGGCTGCAATTGTCTTGATTCTTCTCATAACCCTTGATGTGTGATTTTGGGGGTGCATGAGGCACTTTTGGAGGAGTTATAGCTGTGAATGATCCACCAAGCATAGTAGAATTGCAAAGATCACAGCAGAGTTGAGAACCCTGCGGTTTACAATGGTTACGCCTGTCTGGATTAGCAGTATCACCAAACTTGTAGTTGTCAGCTGCTGAAGCACAAATCAATGCTAGATTTTCTTCAGAACAAAGGTAAATTACTCACAAAACTTATCGTTGCCAAAGTAGAATGTCGAAACCTTCCATCTACACTTGAAACTGTGGGTCTTGACATACACAAAGTCATCAACAATGCTGTTGATCTGATCAGCTGTGTTCTTTGGGCAACCATGCCCCACTTTTGGCCTCTCAGATTGGTTGTAGGCAAGACAATGTTCCTTTTCATTCATGGCCTCTAACTGTCCTCTCAGCAGGACATCTGGTGTTGTATCATCCTCATTGTCCTCCACTTCAACATCTGCCAAGAGTTGTGTGCTACTATTTGGTGCTGCTGGTCCAAGTGCAGGATGTTTGGCTGTCCTTCCACCTTGTGTAGCTGCCTGTCTTTTCTTAGCTTTCTTTTCTTCACTGTTTCTTCATTCCTCATCAAGATATTTCTTCTCAACAAACAAGATTGTGATTGTGTAAGGGCAACCTTACGATCAGCGCGAATATCACCCGATGCTTGCAAGGGAAAACCAAAGTATTAGATAAAGCCAACTATACAAGAAATACTACACACCTTGCAAGGGAAAACCAAAGAGAAAAGTCTAAGGTGTTTCCCTGCAAGGGTGCGACTATGTACAAGAAACCGTGTGACAAAGTAAAATAAACCTGTCTGCATGCGGAAGCGAGACAGGGGAAGCGAGCACACATCAGGGGCACATCAACGGTTGTTCCGCCATCTCTAAATGAGTTCGAGCGGTGTTCCATAGCTTCGGTGTCATCGTCGAAGTGCAGGGGGTGGTCGTAGGCGAGGTGTGGAGTGGTAGGAAGTCGCCCGAAGCCGTACAAAGTAATTCGAAGTCGTTCGAAGGTGTTTCGTGAGCTTTGTAGGTGTTTGTAGATGTTCGCGAGTGTTTGTAGGTGGTCGCGAGTACTCGCGACAGGTTGCGCACGGTTGTAGACCTCGTCAGGTGGTCCCCTGACATCACCCCCCCCTCAAGGTGCAGCGTCCCGATGTGTGAAACGTCGGTAGTGAGGTCGGAAACCCATCTGTCCGAAGGCCAGTGCACTGATGCGCTTAGGAGCATTGGGGTTCGTTCTGTAGAATGTCGCGATCAACTCAGGGGCTTCAAGGTCACGCTCCGCGATCCATGAGTTCTCTTCGTGTCCATACCCCTTCCATCTGACCAGATATTCCAATCTCCTATACCTCAACCTACTGTCAATCACCTCCTCTATCTCATGCCTCTCCTCTCCTCCTACAATCTCCGGCGGTGGCGGCGGCCGTGCGCGTCGACCTTCAATTGGATCGGTCGGAACTGGCATGAGTTTAACAACATGGAAGACGGGATGGATGCGTGACATTGATGGCGGCAGCTTGAGGCGATAGGCATGCGAGCCGACTGGGTGAACGATAGGATAGGGCCCAAGGAATCGATGCGTGAATTTCTTCGTCGGTCGAGTCGTGCTAATGTCAGTCGCGTCCAAGAAAACCTTTTCGCCCACCTCGAACGTTGGAGCAGGGGTTCGCCGTTGATTGTAGTACCTTGCCATGTCATCCTTCGACTTCGCGAGAGCCACACGCGCTTCCTCTAGCGTCGACTTCATGCGATTGGCAAATTCGTTGACCGCCTCGACCTTCGAAGGAGGTTGATGAGGTTCGAAACCCATGTGGGGGTGTCGACCAGTGTCGACGAAGAAAGGAGTGTGCTGCATCGCGGAGTGAATGTGGTTGTTGTACGCGAATTCGGCGAGTGGCAATAAGGTATCCCAGTTGTCCTGATGTTCGTTGATGAAAACTCGGATGTACTGTTTGAGTTCTTGGTTAACGCGTTCGGTTTGGCCATCCGACTGAGGGTGATACGCCGTGATGCCTAATAGGCGATACAGTTCGCGCATGAACTCTGCGACGAATTGCGGTCCACAGTCAGAGACCATTGATCGTGGAAGGCCGTGGAGCTTCCACACGTGTTGGAGGTAGAGTCGGGCTGAGCCTAGGGCGGTGACCGTCGTGTGAGTAGGGATGAGGTGACTGTGCTTGGTGACTGAGTCTACGACGACCATGGCCACGTCGAACCCATGCGAATCGGGAAGTTCGACGACGAAGTCGACACTAGTCACCTCCCAGGGATGC
>QMFE01000390.1:0-16861 GCA_003314665.1 Tricholoma sp. MG77
TCGCCTGGAAGTCGAGGACTAAAGAGGGGGTAATGTTACGAAACATATATATTCTCATTATTTTTTCCTTATTTTTACATATTTATTGGAGCCCGTTACGCAGAGTTACGCTCAATGACGCCCAATAGGCGATCGTGAGAAAAACGTTCTCACGCATCAACGATTAGTAATAGTGTACGCGCCTGTACGCGCGCGACCTCTTAACAGTATTCAAATAACGTACAATAACTGTAACATAGTATATAAAGTGAATACATGACTAAGAGGCACCCTAGTTGTGTTCTCTTAGGATTCCCATCATTGATAGTGTGCGACAGGCCTTTGATCAACCAACCATCTATTCTTAACTTCTCCCATCAATCTCTGATCGCATCTTAGCGATCGTCGTCGAACTTCTTGTAGAGCCCGCACGTGGAATCCTGTGAGTGGATTTAGGTGTCGCCTTAACACACTGACATTTCGGACATATCGGGTATACAGGACTTCAAAAATTATTGCACAAAGGACTAGTGGACAGATTCAATGTTGATCTTCAGTCACCTAAGCCAGACTGTATAGCATTCACTGAGGCAAAGCAACACGTTGAAGCCTTTCCCAAAACATCCAAAAGAAGTACTGAACCCAGTGAATTGATGCACATTGACTTATGGGGAAAATACGCAATCAAATCTATTAATGACAATCAATACTATTTGCTTTTTGTGGATGACACTAAACACTACATAACTGTCCAGTGTTTGAAGGAGAAATCAGACTCAGCACAAGGAGTTATTAATTATTTGGCCTATTTGATAACTCAAAACCAAAAACCAAAAGGAATTCAAATTGATTGTGGAAAAGAATTCGTGAATGAGAAGTTGGAAGGATGGTGTAATGAACATGGTATAGAAATCTGACTAACTGCACCTTACTCACCTTCTCAGAATGGCATTGCTGAACAGATGAATTGAGGCATGATAACCACCAACCAACTTCCCAAATTTCTTTGGGAATATGCAATTATTCATGCCACTTATCTCCATAACTGATCATTTACAAAACACCTTCCCAAGTCGTCACCTTACAAGGATTGGTATAATAAAAAACCCAATGTGTCACATTTACATGAATTTGGAAGCCCCGTTTGGGTATTACTCCAAGGGGGAAAGAAAAACTGAAAAATGTTACCAAAATCCAAATGCCACTCATATGTCGGGTATGATGATGGCATGGGCATGATAAAATATTATAATGCCCAAACACGAAAGGTACTTACCTCTCGAAATTTCCATAATATTAACCCCCCACCACAACCTTCACCATCTGAGCATATCGATGTTACACCTGATATGCCACATGAGGGGGAGTCTGCAGGTAGCACACCACCAAAGGGTGTAACAGATTCTGATGATTTAACTCAGAACCTTGAACCCAAAGGAAAGCATAAATGGAATGAAACAGAGGGAGATATTGACATTAATGAACCACATAAAACACGTGGAATTCATACCAATTACAAACACCTTCATGATCCTTTTTCATACAAAGAAGAAGAGGATACTGGAGTGGTGCGAGGCAACCACTCCAGGTGATCATGTGATCATGTTGGTATAACTGTAGCTAGTCACATGTTCATAGTCATTCCACAGCTATACCATCACATTTCCAGCATCTCCAGGCATCAGGAGTGAGCTTGGGCCTCTCCATGTGGTGATGAGAGTGGTTTTCTTGCTTTAGCACACTGTCAGCTGCTTTTCTTGGGCTTTTCTAAGTTCTATCATCTATTCTTGGGCTTTTTTGTCTACTTCTGAACTGCTCTGGTTACTCTGTCACCATAAACCATAAACCATAAACTGCCCACCATAAAACCATATAACAGCTCAAAGATATGCCTGGACCTGGAAACAAGTCAAAACCCTCGAAAAAGAAGCTCGTTGCTTCTAACACAGCCACTGCCATGGACTCTATGGACAGAATGACAGCAACACCCTTCCACTCAACAGTCACTGCATTTTCTGCAAATACACCGGCTGCATCATCGGCTAGTGGAAATATGGCTGCCAGCAAAACAGTTTTATGCAACACAGCCACAGCCCCAACTGACAATGCAACTGCCGAATCGGCACATCAATCTAACTACACAGATGATGAAGTGAAGGCACTCATCGATGAAGCTCACCTGCAAGGATGGCAAGAAGGGAAAGAAGAAGGATACCTGGTGGGAAAGAAGAGAGGACTTGAGGAAGGACTGAAGAAGTCCAACAAGGAACAACTAAATGGAATTGAGGATGGCAAGTCTACTACTGGCTATGTCTTCCTAGCGTCAGGGGAGCCATCATGTGGAAATCAAAGAAGCAAACCGTGATCGCGCTTTCCTCCATGGAAGCAGAATATGTCGCGTTATCAGAAGCTGGCCGTGAGGCAACATGGCTTCGAAATTTGTATGGCGAACTCAGATTCACTCAGAATTTTCCAACGGAAATTAAAGGCAACAATGATGGGTCCATAGTTTTGACCCATAATCCTCAATTTCATCAGCGATCAAAACACATCGCGTTGCGCCATCATTGGGTCTGAGATTTAGTAACCAACAAAATCCTGAATATTCAAAACTGTTGCGACCCCAAACAAACAGCGGATGTATTAACCAAGGCACTACCGAGGCCTAAATTTATGCGACATAGGGCAGAGATGGGGGTTCAGCCACAATGATAACTCAGTAGCTTTCCTTGAGTGTGAGTTGGTTTTTACCCACAGGGTTTTCCACCACATGGAGGTTTTGATGCACCTGAATGACAATTTCTTAACTCTCTCATAGATTTAACCATTCCACAACTCAAATCATGCTTGGCTTGAAGGGGAGTGTTGGGATCGGGCCAATCCAAGCCTGGTCCGAGTATTATTACCAAGGCCTATTTATAGTATGTAACATATGTAGGCCGTACTATAGGAGAATGATAGATGTCTGACTCTGTGCTTCACCATCACAATCTTAGTCCTAAGAACACTCTCATCTCATCCATATCTCAACAGAGGGTATGGTAGTCCACCACCAACATACTTCCAATACTTCCTCATAAGTATCCTGACAGTATTAGGAATACTTCCAACATACTTACATAATACCCCTGATGGGGTATTGTGCCCTGCACCCAGTGTGTTAGACGTGATATTGAGTCAGAAGTCCGTTGAAACTACGAACATCACATGACTGTACAAGCTTCAACGCGTCACACACATGCCCATCGATCAGTCCACTGAAAGTCGTTGTGTTCATCTCTGGATGTTATCCACTATGCATTAGGTCAATAAGCGTCATGCCTAATACACTCACACTCAATTGCTTGGTTTCCGGTGACAATCCCGACCACATATTCACGATCGAGATTGCGAATGCCAGGAATGTCAGCGCCCTAAAGAAAGCCATCAAGGCTGAAAAGCAGCTTGCCTTCCAACATGTCAATGCTGATGCCCTTATTCTCTGGAGGGTTTCTCTCCCCGTTGACGAAAGTCTAAAATATAACCTCAGAAATTTCATTGGCGAAAACCTGTTATTGCCTTTACATAAGTTGTCGAAAGTGTTCTCTAATGTGGACGAGACGGACCTGCATATCGTCGTGGGAAGACCGCCTGGTGCATGTAAATGACATTCCCTTGCTGTATTCTTTCCTGATTCCCCGCGTGAGTGTCACCTCCGACTCTCAGCTACAGTGCTACTTGAAATAAATTGTTTGGTGCACGGCGAACCTCGCAGCCACATCTTCCCTGTCAAAATAGCGGGAACAGAATTTGTCGGCACGCTGAGGGATGCGATCAAAGAGAAAAAGAAGCATGCATTCGAGCATGTTGATGCCGACACCCTCGTTCTCTGGAAGGCTGCTTTCCCTGTCGATGATAGTCTAGAAGAAATTGTGAAAAACTTTGGTGGAGAGCTGTTATCACCTGTAGATAAGTTGTCAAACATGTTATCTAATGTGGACGACGCACACTTGCATCTCGTTGTTGGACGCCCACTTGGTGTGTTAAAATACCATTCTCTTGCTGTAGCTCTTCCTGACCTCCTACCAGTTTCCCACCTGAGCGTCACCTCCAATCCTCCACTGCTCAAGATAAACTGTTTGGTGCTCGGTGAATCTCGCAGCCACATCTTCACGATCGTGATCGCAGATACCAAGAATGTCAGCGCCCTAAAGAATGCGATCAAGGAGAAAAAGCAGCATACTTTCCAACGTGTCGACACTGATGCCCTTGTGCTCTGGAAGGTTTCTTTCCCTGTTGATGAAAGTCTTGATGGGAATCTGACAAATTTCCTTGACGAAGAATCGTTATCGCCCGTTTATGGATTGTCAAAAGTCTTCTCTAATATGCCTAAGGAAGAGTATCTACATATCATCGTAAAGGGACCATCCATCGAAGCCATTGAGCCGGGAGAGGTGAACAATAAACTTGTGGCCATTATTCTAAAAGTCACCATTGAGTACATGCGGAAATCATCAGCCATCTATGAAGGTGAGGAACAACAGACAGCCACCCTTAGATCGCTTCTTGAGGATGCCCTTGGGATTACAATCCTGAAATGGGTCAACGTGGATGGGTCCAAACCTGATGGTGTGTATGAAGCAGAATTGAGAGGATCGAAAATAAAGGTGATTCTCGTCCTTCTGGAGCACAAAAATGAACTTGGTGATGGCGGATGCAATCCCTCAAGACAAGCTGGCCTCTCCTTTACTTGATTCGCAGCTCAGGGTGATGTGTGTTTTCACCACTGTGACCAACATTTTGTATTCACTGACGTGTTTTTCTCATGGTACTATCTGGTGCGGAATAACAGTTGCTGTCCGACCTTCTTAGTTGCGATGGCGGGCATGTGGCTCGTGGTTCTTGGTGGAGTATTCACAGACAAATGGATCATGCAACGGCTCACAGATTTCGTCAGCACTGGGTTGTATACCCCCTTTGCTGAAGCACGTTGCAGACAGATGGCATGTACGATGTATGCACTTAGGAGAAACATCGAGAGGCTGGAGAAATATTATGAAGCACTGGATCTACACCCTGATGCACACGAATACCTCCACTTATCCACCTTTCCCTCGATTACCATGTTTCTTGACAAAACAGGAAACATAACACCGTTCAAGTACGTCCGGCCTCTTGAGGACGAGCCTGGATGTGTCGCATTTCATGCGAAAATGATTGGAAGCTCACCAACGGATGTTGTCATGAAGTTTGTGGAGCGCTATGGAGAGGAAGCACATCAACTCCTGGCTCAAGAGCACCTGGTGCCACAGCTAATATATTGTGGAAGAGTGGGGGTTCACAACGACGACCTGACATTTGGAGAACTTTGCATGGTCATAAATTATAATGGAGTACATTGACGGGGAAACATTGCATGAAGTGAAGCGGGTTCCACCTAGCGCAAAGGAAGAGGTTGCACATGCTCTGGAAATTTTACATGATAAGGACTATGCTTTTGGAGATCTCAGGTGGCAAAACGTGATGATCACAAGGAATGAGGAGGTTAAGCTGATAGACTTCGATTGGGCTGGCAAGGAAAATGAAACTCAATACCCGCTTCTTGCCTCCAGGGCAATCACAGGGCCTCTTGGTGTTGAAGGGGGGTCACTTATCAAAATGTCACATGATATACGCATGTATTCCTTATTATGGTAACTTACCTACCCTTATTGCTGTTCTAAGTGGCTGTTTGTGGAAAAGGGGCTCTGTTTCCGGGGTGAGATCCTTAGGGTGAAAAGGTCAGATAGATAGGCAACTGCACCAACTTAGCCCTGTCTTCGCATGCATCATGCAGATGAGGTACTGCCTGACAGTTGTTGAAGAGGGAGGGTACTGATCCTGTGAATGGTGGTCAGAATGGTACAAAGATTGGCTTGCAGGGTGTATATTGTCAGATTATGAACATGCCATGTGAGTTAGCATCCCTGTTATGTTTCTAATCACCCATAAGTCATTTGCATCGTTACACAGCAGTATTGACAACATGGCAACATCTGTTCCTGAATAGAATACAAGGATGCAAGGGAGAGTTTAGAGTCGTAATGATGGAACTTGAATTGGGAATAGCTGTTGACCTTCAGATGCCTCTTTCCTTTGCGGAATTCCTTTTTTGTAAAGATCTTTTGAAAAATAAAAAATGACAATCCATCTCATCACCCTACAGGATTACAAAACACAGGCTACAATGAATCAATGAAATTCTTCTCTTCAGCCTTCTCAGATTCACTACTAGTTGCTCGGCTCCTCTCCAAATCCACCATAAACACCTTGCCGTCCCTCTGACAAAAGTTGCGATGGGCGATATCACCATGTAAGTATCCAGCCTCATGGATTCGCCTGAGGGCTTTCTTCATCTTCTTACGAAGGGTGTTAGAGATGACAACCTCATTCTGAATGGCGTCCCCCACAGGTTCCAAGGCGAGGAGGTCCAGCATTCCCCAGACTTCATAGTATCCATAGACTTTCGGAATAACTTCGCCCTGAAGATGCCGTAGAGCGGCATATGCCCGCACCTCGTCTTCGAGCACAGCACAACAGAGTGGGTTGCGAGAAATATCGACGACTTTGCACATAGAAACCAGGGGTGCTTTGCCAAGAGTGTCTTGGAGCAAATTCGTAAGCACCACGCATCCCAGCATTGAACGGCGAGCAGAGCTGAGCTGGAAATCACAGAGACGGAAGCCGAGGTTTAAACGAGGGTATGTTCCATGAGTTGGGCCAACATCGTAGTATCCGGCAGATTCGATAGCTTTCTTCTGTTGTTTCAAACCTGTGGCGGAAAGCACAAATCCGCGATCCGGAGGGGCAGTATTGGGGGTATGAGAGGCGTAGAACCAGTCACGCTCTGCAAGCAAGACCATGCCAACAAATGCCTTAAGAATAGACGGCGACTGTGGTGACCCGCTAAGTTCTATGGGACCCACACATTCCAATATCTTGCGATCGCCTTCTTCCACACGTTGAAAACACCATGCACGCGTCCAGTTGGTGAGGATGCCATATTTGTTATTATTAAAAGTCATATAACCGTATAGTTGTTCGAGGGCCTCGATGCACTGCTTTTCGTTCACGTTACGGGAGGATTTGGAAACTTGAAAGAAGGCGATGAGGTCCTTAAGGTCGGCCACCCAATCTATCTTGTATTCCACCTATGCATACGGGTTAGTGATGTCGAGGTAGATGAGGTTAATGTCTGTACCGTGAGTTTGGGGTGCATTTTCCCCAATCCCTCAACCCACGCGAAGTCAGGATCACCAACAAGAGCAATGTTTCCACTGACGCTGACGACGAACTTTCCAACATATCCAAGCACTGCCATTACACCCTTAACCGCCAAATGCAACTCCAAGTTTGCGTGAGAGCGTAGAGTCTCTTCATTTGATACTGGACTTGGCTGCGAGAGCGTATTTCCCACATCGAATAACATTCCGGAGGATATATTTTTGCCATGGCGGTCTGAATGATGTTTGCAATGTCGTCCTCAAAAGATGTCCATGGCCTCAGCAACCTGAGGTCTGTCCTGGGATACGTCCTTGGTGCTGTACGAGCACTACTCAGGGGCTCTGTTGGTTCAATATTGATTCCGATAGTAGGGAAGGGGAGGTCGGGGAGACTAGTGCGCATCTTGGTAGAGACTCGCGGTCAAGACCGTAGGAGAGGAAGAGAAGACGACTCTGATGAGGGAATAAAGAATCGTTAGTATGATTTTCATTGGATGGTTTTGTAAACTCACGGCCAAAGGAAAAGTGGGTCGAGGAGATAGTGGATATTTGGCGTGGAGGGCCAGTGTAGGCTTTTGCCGGGATCAACTGTACAGTTGTTGACAAACTTCAATTGCATAGCCATGAATATCGCAATGTCGAGTTCAATGATTCATGGTAGACCGGTGACCGATCCCTAGTACATGGGCAAGCACAATGTATAGGGACCGGTACAGCTGAGCTTAAAATCGCATGCAAATGCTTGTGATCGAAAAATGTTTAATCATCACCCGTTTTCGTAAATAACCCTTTTGGGAACTGTGCGATCGCGTCAACGCGTCGACACATTTTCTACTTCTTATGCCTCTATGGCCACCTTCCATGTACCTACGCTTCAAGAAAGACTTGATGAGATTCGCTCCCTATCTGCTGAGGATGTCCATGAACTGGTTTCTACCATGCTCCCGCTCGAAAAACTTCCTATCTCATACTTGGCAACATTGGGCAAGGATGACAAGACGACGGCATATCGAGCTTCTCTACTCTCCTGGGCAGTTACTGGTGGCACTCAGGTACCTCGAGAGCTCCAACTTCGTGCATGTTTGGCCACATTCAACGGACAAGATTCTTTGGTTGATGCCGGCACTGGAAGCGGCAAAACTCTTCCGATCACTCTCAACCTGCTTCTCGACGACCCAGCAAACCATTTCGTATCTCTTACCATATCACCTCTCAAACGGCTTCAGGTCACACAAGTTAGCACTTCAGCTGGAGCATGTCTGGTGTTTGTCTGTAACACCTTCACAGGCAGATAATTTCAACAAAAACTACAGAATCCCCACCATTGCAATCAACGATGACACTCCCCGGGAAGATAATTACTGGAATGTAAGTTACGTCTTCGTCTTCTACATTAGCTTATGCGACTTTTCATCAGACCCATGTTCATAATATCAAAACGCGAACGCCTGGGACGTCCCAACACATTATTGCTACTGTCGAACAACTTTTCAAAACACCCGAGGGCCACCTTCCGCGTCTTGCCATTCTGGTCCGCAATCAACATTTTCAAAAACGGCTCAAACGTATTCATGTTGACGAGGCTCATTTCATTTATCTTGCTGGCTTACCACGCCATGGAAATACGGCCTTCCGACCTGTGTGGGGACGACTCGATGAGCTAAAGGCGCTACTTTCTCATGGGATCCCCTGGCAGGCATTGTCGGCGACCTTTCCGCCACATATCTTGAAGACTGTCAAAATGAAGATTCTGCGGCCTGGCTATGTCTCGATCCATGTCTCGTCTAATAGACCAAATACGACATACGCTACTCATTGCCTGGTCTCTCGTGTTGAAGAAGCTCGCAATTTCGACTGTTTTCTCTCCGAACCATTTGATTTCAGCACCTAACCTCGGGTCCTTATTTTTTTTGACAACAAACTTCTCGCAAGTGATGTTGCGAAACACCTCAATGGTAAGTTGCCACCGGAGTACCGTGGAACGGGTGTAGTCCAGCATTATCATGGTGGGATGTCGAGCACATATCTTCAGGCTGTTCACACTGCTTTTACTGAGGAAAACGGCCGTTGTAAGATCATGTGTGCGACATCTGGTGAATCTGTGGTGCGTATCTCGACTCTGCAATCTTTTCGTGTAACATCAGATTGCACTGTGTAGATTTTGCAGATGTCAAAATTGTCTGCAATGCTGGGCTTCCCAGTGACATTGTTGAAGCACTACAGTGCAGTGGACGAGCCGTTAGGCGTGAGGGAGATAAAGGTCTATTCATCATTTTTTATGAGCCCTGGGCCCTGTCAATTTCTCTAGACGATTTCGCCAATGGAAATACGATGGACCCTGACCGACCTCGCGCAAATCACAAGCCTAATTGCCAAGCACAAGACTGCACGTCATATTCATCCACCAAGCTCATTCAGTGCAAGACATGTCTTCGTTACTTCTTCTCAGTCTATCTTGATGACAAGTCACCAAATGGTGCATGAACTTCATACTTAGTCAAGATGTCATCTGAATGTGCCAAGCACTTGATTTCTACACCAATTTCTGCTGTGATCGCCATGAAAACAATGGCTTCAAACTTACCGACTTCCTTCCAGGACCGCTGTTCATGGGCGAGCCACCAGCTATCAAGTCAAAGTGCAAGAGGCCTACATATCGCCCAACCAAAGATCGAGCTGCTCTCGATTCTCGACTCATTTCATGGGTCAAGTCTGCTCACGAAAATGATCCACTCCGTGGTGTCCGAGTGATGTACGATATTCTTTCACATCAGCAACACGTCAAACTTGTTCGGGCATCAACGAAGTCAATTCGATCATCAGAAGACATTGTTACATTGCTGGAGGAAACCAACAAGTGGGGAAAGGAATGGGCTGGGCCCTTAGCTGACTTGGTCATGAAGTACAACGAGGAACTCAAGGTGACTAGCGCTAAATCAAACCGTCCTCAAAAGAAAAGAAAGACCATGTAAATTTGCTGTACACTCATTTGTAATTACACTGATTCTCCTAATTGATCGTTGTCGTCATCATTTTCAAATGCTGAGTCAAAGTTTAGTGGTGGTAATTCGTCAGCCTCATCTATTGTAACTTTGCCAGAGATCAGTTTGCGAATTTTCTTGTTGAAGGTGTCCAATGAAGAGGAAGCAAATTTCTCTCGTCCCAATGCCCGCAAATCAGGTACCAGCTTTCCAGGTGAATTCCCCTCTCGATTTGGACTATCATGTTGGAGGCTAGAAATGGCAATCCTGGAGAGGAATTTGAGTGCGATGTAGCAAAGAAAAAAACAACGTTATTCAGAGCGAGGCGCTCAAGACTTTCATATGTTCCTGCACAGCATGCAATGCACGATCTGATGATGGTTCTTGAAGTCGGACAAAGCCCGAGTTGCCGAAATCGATACCCAGATTATTTGGCCAAATCGGTACGTTAGGGCTTGAATCCACAAAGCTAGGATCTGAATATTCAGACCGGGTCAGGGATGGGCTAAGATTTCTCCGATCATACTCCCTGTACGTCCAACAATCACCTAAAGCAGTGATCACGCCAATGATGTTGACCTTTGGGAAAGAGGCAAAGGCATGACGAGCCTGCTGAGTGGTCTGCTCAAACACTTCTGTGAAATCGAAGAACTGGCAAGAGTGATCAGCTCGTTTTATTTCCACCCAGCAATAAAGGGCCGACGAGATATCTGAGAGGAATATCAACAGTGCGACGTGGCATATTGAGTCTTGACTGTCATTTCAAAAAGAAGCTGGGCGAAATCAGGAATCCGGGTAGAACACGTTTGCCACGGTGGGGCTGGGACTCGGGAGGGTGATGGGAACTTTTGGGGAGTCTGAGGGGGATCTGGATATCGTTTCAAAACTTCAGGGCTAGGTGCGGCGGATTGCCGAAAACCTTTCGCCTGCGAAATGGAGTTGATCAGTTGGTACTTTATCAGCGAAGTGCATAGAGCCCTGCCTGATCTTCATTGGATTCCTCTTCTGCAGTGTCTAGATACTTGTCAACTGGAAACTGCGGGTAGGTGACGGTGAACCATCCCTTTCCCGCTGGGACCCCTTGGAACAAATCGTGTAAAATCATGTTCCAAGGCCCGTACCACAGAGCCTCTCGAGAATCTTGGCCGGCTTCCGCAATGGAAAGGGCTAAAGCCCAGTAAAAGGGTGTCTGCAACTGGAGATCTCGAGCAGACACGTAATCGATGAATGTCGATGAATCACTCTTGTAATCGTTTATTTTGTGCCACACAATATTTGCAACTCTGCTTCCCACGCACTGATCAACAAATCAAACGCTCTTTAAACCATCCACCATTCAACCGCAGAGGCCCATGTCAAAATCACTCTCAAAGTCATTCGATAAGCTGAAGGTACTGTGTTCACTTCTCTGCTGATTGATTATAGCTGATCTCTTGAACAAGGTCACCGCGCCACCGTCCACGAAAATACCGGTAGCGCTCCCGAAAAATGCTGCTGACGGCCGTATCCTTTTCTATGGCTATGACATTACGTCAGAGTGGGTGCTCAATTACGCCGAAACACACTACAAGAAAGCGAAAGAGCAGGACAAGCTCACTAAGGCCTCCATAGGGGCGCAGCTGTTGAAGATTCACACCGGCATCAATGGTCTTCACTTTGAGTCGGCGCTGGTAGACCCCACAGCGCCCCCAGGCATTGTTACAATCCCGGGAGGGCGACCTGGAGAGCCTCGTGTGCGCGTTTTATCGGTTTTCAGTAATGAGGACACATCGTATGAGAGACGGCCAAGCCAGGAGCAAGTCGACCGGTTGTCGCAAATTATGGGGAAGCAGCCAAGGTGGTGGGTTGATTATGATGATCCACAGTCGTATAGATGGTAAGCAACGAGTACGGCACTTATACAAACGTAAGTTTGACTATCTTGCTACGCTCTCATCCTCTGACGTCGCATCTTCAGGGCGCCTTTCCGAGTCATCAACTGTCTTCTTCCATGAATTCCTTCGTCCCAGATTTTGGATTGCCACCCGTCCTTTCCTCACTTAATCCATATGTTGAACGTGATTTGTATGCACTGTACAACTAGAGCACTGTACTCTTTCGTGACCGGTACAATTATGTCAATTGACTCAGTGTGTTCATCCTCTGGTGGTCCCTGCCTTAACTCCACAACACATACACCTCAGGGCCTATTCTAAATTATAGTGTCACTATGTAGCTACTCCAGTGACAAGGTAGGTGGGCTAACAGACGAAAGATGCAGAGGCCATACACCGATTTCATCCGAACTTGGCTGTTCGAGTAGAACACAAGTTTGGGGCCGAGGATGGAAGCGTTCAAGCGATGACTTCTCGAAATTTGTTGGCTTTTGGACGTGAAGACCTTCGTGGATAAGAAGAGGTGTTAGATAACGTTGGGGGAGGAGGGCGGAGGAAGGAACGATACCTGTTTGTGGCTTCAACATCCGTTCCCCTTTCTCTTTGACCACATCCTCGAGCTCCTTCTTTTCCTTGCTCACCCAACTCCCAACTCTCCCTCGGCACAGTTCCCCTCCATGGCCACTAGCAGCAACACGTGCCCCACACTCCTCGAACTCCTTCAATCTCCCTACCAGTGCCTCGTTTTCACTCCTCAACCGAGTGATCACCGCCCGTCGTAGGTCCACCACTGCTGTTTGAAACGAGGGGACACATACACTGGCACCAAGTGGAACTTATCGCTCCTTCCCACTCTCCCCGCCGAGGTCAAGGAGCATTGTTCGAGGGATTCAATCTTGTCGAGGTGGGATTAGGATGTCAAGTCAGTCGATTCGATTCGAGGCTACCGGCCCAGGGTCGAGGTTGAAGTTAGAATATGTTAGGAAACAAGGCTTGATAACGGATGTACCTTGCTCTTCCTGACGGACCAGTGCCTCCCCGGTTCGATCGTGATGGAGGGACAAGTCTCTGCCTAACACGTCGATCTCGGCTGCCACCACTTCATTGGTGCGTTTGTATCCTTCAAGGAGCGTTTTGAGTTGTCGGATTCTTTAGGTCTTGCGTTCGTCGATCGTGTTGCAACTTGCCGATGTCAGCGATCCTTCGGCCGTAAAACTCGCCTGTCAACGTTCAATATGATGAGGATCCACAAGAATCAAAAGTTCGCGTTGGTGATGACGTACCACCACAGATTGCAAAAAACTGGCCTCCCATGGCCCTCTGATCTCGCCTCCCTACTTTCTCTTTCAACACATGCACGAGAGCGTCTCGACCATTGCCGTGCCTCTCTCTCTTCGCTCGAGGTCGACTACTTCGCCTTCCCAATGACGCAGGAGAACAGTCGTGGCACAGTGTTCTTCGAGCAGCCAGACATGGGTTAGGCGGAAATCGGAGAGGTGTTTGTTATTGTTATAGGAATTTTGAAGGGTGCAGAGGAGGAGTTTGTAGTGTTGTTGTTCTTGAGAGATCCGTTAGTGAATGAGAGATAATGGATGAAAAAGGAACTCTGAGCTTACTAGACTTCACGTTCCCATCTACCCGCTCCAACTTCCGCCTCGACAACTCCTCCACCATCATCTTCGTCTGCAACATCCACTTCTCCTCCTTGTAAGACCTCGATACTCGTCTGCCATTCCCTCCAAACCGCCGCTTCAGCACTCAGCTTGACGTTCGTCGACTCCAGGGTTTGTAGATGCCCTGCCTGGTGATGGAGTTTGTCCCTCACGAAATTCAATACTCTCCCTTCCTTCTTCTCCTGTTCTGCGTTGGCGAGGAGGAGGAAACCCTGGTAGCGGCGAGGTCTGAGAGCTGCCCCTGGAGCTCTGAAATGGTATGGTTGCGCTCCAAGACGGTCTGACGGGCTGGGGAGAGCTCGTCTTCGAAGTTCGGGGAGAGACGACTGGTGCATCGGGTTGGTGATTTGGTTCTTCTGGGACGTGATGGCCTGTGCGGGTGTACGTTGCAAGGAGGAATGGGCATCCTGGAGGTTGGTGAGTTCTTCATGGAGGGTGGAGAGCGTAGTTCAGGGAGTGCGGAGGTCGGTAGTCGATTTTCGCTACATGAATGTTTGCATTGTTAGACGAAGAAAAAAAGAAAGAATTGGAAGAGAATCATACCTTTTCTTTGTCGTGTTCCTAACCAATTTTGTGGTTCTTTCTCTTGTATTATCTCGATTGGTGAATCGTCTATCTCGTCCAACCTGGAGATCCAAGGACTACAATCAGATAAGAAAAGTTCAAGTTCAAACGGATACGTACGCATTCAATGATCCCTGATCCATGATGATACCGTCGTACCGAAGGGCCAGCGAGCCTGCTTCGCACACTCAGCGCGTGTGGACTCCATGCGAGATCCCAAAAACAATGGAATGACTCAACCATACTAGAAGCTATTACAGCCACGCCGTGGTTACGGACCAAATGAGATCGTCAGTCGTTGTGCGGCCGTGCCTGACCATCTCCATGCTTCCCTTCAGCTTCAATCTTTGTCGCACATGGCTCGATCAAGAAGCCTGCATCGCCGAACCCCCATTCAAACGAAGATGGGTATTTCAAGTGTCACTAGCTGAGCTAGATAGGGCCGGGGATGTGGACTGGAGAGTTGGGATCACATACGGAGCCATTTGTAAGTTGGTGGATGTGGTGTAGTTTTTGCGTATCGAGTGATTTCTTCTTGTCTACTCCCATAGAGCGAGTTCTCCTTTCCTCCGCTTCATACCTAAAGGAACCCTCTTTATCGTCGTCATTGTCTTATTTTATCAATCTTCCAGTGAAACCTTCGACATGCTCCCCGGCCAATTCAGAAAATTTCAGCACGAACTAAGGGCAAGTGTACGAAGACCTGTGCTCTTCACATGAGCAACCGCAATGAGTCAGCCAGATCCGAGTTACCCATTACCATCTAGATGGGTGACCTTCATACCACACATGACGAAGGATACCTCGATCGTGGAAGGAGGGCCATTGGTTGTGACGAACGGGCCAACGGGCCGAAATGAATTGTTTGGAGTGTGACGTCATTCAGTGAAGGAGGACAAATCGGAGAGAGCAGAGGACGATGCGACGACGAGCGTGGCTGTGCCAATTCGATCGGCGACACAGGTCACGACGAATCCGCTATAGAACGTTAGATATTCACGGACTCAAGTCACTCAACTCACTCACTCGAGGCCCTTATGTAAAAGGAAACCCTTTTCGCGTTTTCCCATCCCCATCAACGAGTTACTTACTTGCGCTTTCTTACTACCACCTCTCGTGAACCGTTTTCTTCCGCCATGGATCCAGCTTAAGATCTCGAAATATGTGACTTTGCTTCTCCTGATCATGAAACTACGCGTGTGAGACACAGATCATTCCAGGCCCGACGCCACCAAAAACCTATGTATGCCAATCTGGCTCTCCCTATTTCTGCCCCTGGGATTGGGTCATGGTGGACTCAGATCGATATCTTAGAATTCGAATCAGAACCCGGCGAGCGGAAGCTACCGCAACTTCATGGATCACGATCTCAACGTTATGGAAAAAATAAATTTACATGAACTCCGAGTACAAGTCAATCCCGATCGCGAGCTAGAAAATTCATCATGGTCTACTAGTACTGCCCTATAGAGCAATTGCAAGACCGGATCCTGGGGACGTGATGTAACTTCAAATTTTTGGCACCTCAAATTTTTAATTACTCTCCATATAGAAATACCACTTACAAGTACGTACATGCCATCGTGGTCATGATACACTGGTTCCATCTAATAAATCCTCAGGCGACTCAATTAAGAAACCGAGCCAGTCGTAAGCTTGTTTGAACTCAGACCGACGGTAAATATGCATCACGTACTATAGGGGACGCACCATAAGCTTATGCACATCTCCCAGTGCACATGTACATTCTAAGGGTATATGCATGCATGCAGCCTTATAGGCCTGTTACCCCTTATGCATATGATGGATTAATATCACGCTTAAGGCGATCATTTGATACTATGTAAGTGTGGACATATCATTGAACGAATTCAGGTTGAACTCCTGGTACGTATACGTCCTCACAAACAGAAGTAACCTCACTCGTAACCCCTTAGCCACAACCTTTAATTAAGCCTGAACTCAAGCTATGGATCGAAATTCGCATCGCTACACCTTCAATGGGCTGACAGGTGTCACGGACGAGCGCGTTCTCCGCTCTCATTACACTCCGATCAATAACATCAGATTCTCGCCAGACGGAAAATATGTTGCCAGTGGTGATGATAGCGGTCTCCTGGTGGTAGGTCGATTCCGTTATGAATCTCAGGCTATGTCTTTGTTAACCTCGTAGCTACGTCCCCGCTCATTGTCTAGATACGAGAGACTAAGGGCACATGGGACCGTGTGCGGGTCTACAAGACAGGCTCAAGCATTCGAGCTCTAGCTTGGCACCCAAAGCTCTCCCGATCACTTGTCGTAGGCTCTGCCAATGGCGATGTCAACCGGCTGCGCTTCGATCTCTGGCAGGTATTTTGCTGAATATGGTCTATAAAGCGCATCATGAGTGACTGACCAACACTCACTTATCCTTCCCTAGTCTGATATCCACACACTCAACAACCTTGGCGGATATATACACTGTCTAACCTTCAACAAGGAGGGTACAATACTTGCCATCGGGTTCGACTTCAATAAAGTAGGATTAGTTAAGCAGGACTCCTGGAAAT
>QMFE01000392.1:0-30244 GCA_003314665.1 Tricholoma sp. MG77
ACGATGAGCCAACGAAAGTCTTCAACGAATTCCAACGCGAATAACTCTCAGCCATCACACCAATCGGGGGGTGAGGCTTTGCATCAGTACATGGACACAGATGGCCATTTTTCACTCGTCAGGTAAGCGGCAACTCTCATTATTAGTTGTTCATTTATTCAACCATGTTTTTCAACCTCTAGAAATTTCCGTCTTGCAGATCTTGTAACAATCATGAATGGTGTCTGCGGATCGTTTTCCATTTTCTCTTCGGCTCGCTACCTCTTGACCAATGATGTGGACTATCTTTGGTTCGCTCTTGCGCTTCCGCTTGCTGGACTTATGTTCGATTTTTTTGATGGAAAGGTGGCTAGGTGGAGAAAGTCTAGCAGTATGCTAGGCCAAGAGCTTGATAGTTTGGCTGATCTGGTATGCAGGGCCCGTACTTTGTTACATAGTGTCATTTGCTCACCTCTTGTAGATTTCGTTCGGTGTCGCGCCTTCTCTCCTGGCATTTGTGGTTGGACTGAGAACTTATCTTGATACGGTGATTTTAACGGGTTTCATCTGCTGTGGCCTTGCACGGCTCGCTCGCTTCAATGCCACGGTTGCCCTTGTCCCGAAGGACGAAGCTGGCAAGGCGAAGTACTTTGAAGGACTACCAATTCCTTCCTCCCTTGCACTTGTTGGAATCTTATCGTATTGGACCAAGAACGGTTGGATCGCGGGCCAAGACGGTATTCCATGGGGGACTATCACATTGTGGGGCAAAGAGGGAGGGCGAGGAGAGTTACATGTCGCGAGCGTGATGTTCGGGTTCTTGGCGGCGGCGATGGTCAGCAAGACATTGCGAGTTCCAAAGATCTAAAGACTTGTCCCCGTTTGTGATACCCACATACTTACAATACGGTAGGGGTTTGGATTACGTAAGCAATGGTCAAAAACGCGTCTCATAAAGTCATTCATCCACCTTGCAAGTAAAATGGTATCCTCTGCCGATGTTCAACGTCTCTTTCTTCAAGCTGTGTTCTCTCGAGGAATACTCTCAGAGAACATGGCGCAAGTTCTTTGGAGAAAATGTATTGATGCAGTAAAAGGTAGCAACTTTCATGCTGGGAGGCCACCCGAATCCCTGACGCGTCGACAGCGGCCGACAATAGTACAGAACTCATACAATCTAGAGACAAAGCCGGCTGGGACGCATTTGTGGTCAAAATCAACAAATCACTGGACAATTTAGACCTCGAATTCCGCCATCTTCTTGATGAGAGCTCGGGCAAGGAAATGTATGCGGTAGTGGGTGTTCAGCGTTTTTTACATACGATGAATATGTTTCTTCTGCAGCGCTTCTAGATTAATCGGAAAGGCGACGATATAGCCCAAATAGCTACTGAATATACTCCGGCAGAAATTGCATATTTCAAAGCAATTGTAAGCTTTTGTGATATTATGCTACGTCCGTTGTATTAACTAATGTTACCTGGCAGATAGAACAAATCATGCTTTCTCCGCACGAATCATTCTCAGTTTCGTCCCTTGCAGCCCTGCGAGAACTCAGTGCCATCAAACCCAAGACAAATATGAGCAAGACCCAAGCCGAAACTGTCTTGAGCAGTTTTGTAGCGAAAGGGTGGTTGCTCAAGAGCAAGTACGTCATCGTTCTAGTCTGTGCTACATTTCATGAACCCTGAGTGGTATTTGGATACAGAAGAGGGCGGTACTCACTCTCGACACGCTCGTTGCTCGAGCTTCAGTCATACCTTAAGATGTCATATCCAGATGAACTGCAGGAATGTACCATCTGTCTGGAGGTTCGGCTCATACCTACCATTTCTCAAGACTGTTTCACTCGTCTACCTGCAGATCGTCACCCGAGGCATAGCCTGCCATACGAATAACTGCAAGACAAGGATGCATCACCATTGCTTTGTTAATTTTCGACGACGTCACAGCGCATGTCCTTCATGTAGTCAAGATTGGCCAAGAGAAGCACACGAAAAGCCCCTTCTTCCAGTTGGAGAGGGTGCTGTTAGAGCTGGAGATGACGGGAAGCGCCGGGCGAGAATCAGGAGCACGGAAGTTAGTGAGGATGACGAACCTACAGAAGATGAACCTACCATTACTCAGACCCAACGAAAGAGTCAAAGGACCAAGAAGGGAAATGCACCTGTCAACGAAAGCATGGACATGGATGAGGATGAGGACGAGAATGGCACCCCAGAAGCATCTCAACGAAGACGCCGCACTGGTTCAAAAAAATAGCATGATCGTTATGTTGTCTGAAAAGTGTGTATAATATGTAGTTAATCTATTACAATTCTTTCGGCCCGTTCGATGTTGAAATATCCGAGAGAGAATGAAGAACCTTGCCGTCATCCCCACGTCTGTGCCCAGTGTCAGTGAAACCAAATCGGTCTTTACCCCAAACTTGTTTTCGTCTTTTGTCTCTGCGTCCTTCTCCAAACTCGTCATTCCATTTTCGAAGCTCTGCGAGACTCCCAAGAGCCTCCGACGACGAAGGTGTTATTTCTTTTAATGCCTTCGTGAAATTCTGAAGCCGAAGAATGCGAATTTGTGGCGGTTCACCATCAGAGGGTGATGTAGGGTCCAATGGGGATGCTTCTGATGATACGTGAGGAATATGCCGTACTGTGGTCGACCAAGGAAGCAGAACGTTCTCTTTGACGGCGTCCAGGGCGGCTGACACGCAAAGATCTACCAGAAAAATGACACATCACATTTAAGAATCCCTGAGTTGCCGCTGACGACTTACGCTTAAGGTCGGAACCAGAGAAGCTTTCGGTCTTCTTCGCTAAAGCTTGAATATCTACATCATCTCCCAACGTTTCGTCTCGGAGAAGAATTTTCAATATTTCTGTATATTAATCAGGTCAGTCAAAAGTTTCGTAAGATATGCTGCAACGAACCCTCGCGCTCCTTTTCGCCAGGAAGATCGACTAGCAACCGACGAGGTAGGCGACGGAGCACGGCATCATCTAAATCAAAAGGCCTATTTGTGGCCCCTATGACGATCACTCTATCCTCCTTCGAGGATTTCAGGCCATCCATTTCCTGCATGAACTCAGTGATGACCCCTCGGTGAGCAAAGGCACCTCCACTTTCTCGAGCGGGCATACGGGCGCCAAACAGGGCATCTATTTCGTCAAGGAAAATCACACAGGGTGACAGTCTTCGCGCAAGCGAGAAAACGGCCTTGACCAGTTTCTCTCCTTCACCGACGTACTGTGTGTTTACCATTAATATAGAATCGTATAGACAAATATCGCACTTACCATGTCCATGACATCGGAAGGAGATATAGCTATCATCCTACAGCCTGCCTCCTTAGCAAGAGCACGAACAACCAGTGTCTTCCCGGTCCCTGGAGGGCCGAATAAAAGACATCCAGTCATGCCATGTTGTTTCAGAATGCCTTTCTGGAATGCTTGAGGATGAAGGAGAGGCAAGGAAACAATTGTCCGAACAGAATCGATTGTGTGGGTTGGGAGGTGTACCTGGTCAAAAGACGTTGGCATCGAGGCTACGTTGCGTATGAGGCTATTGAACAAATCAAACGGTCCTGCTGTAGGACGCACCAGAATCTACGATACACGGCAACAGTCTCTGTTCGTGGGCATCAAGGTCACCGTCATGTTTGATCTTCTCTATCACTTCATCGGGCTTAGTTTGTTCTTCCTCATTGCCATCCTCAATTTGATCATGTTCTCGAATTATGCTATGAGGTGAAGTTGCGCCTCTCAGCCAAGATTTTCGCAGATCCACGGATGACCGGTGGGTAGCCCAAGCTTTATGTACAGCAGACCAGGGTACTTTGGTGGAATTCAGTGTGACTTTTTCCATGTCGGAGCCAATAGACAAGGTGTTTCCGATGGCACGATCAGCAATTCGGCGAACATTAGCCCACACCTCAACTTTATTTCCCCAATCCTCCCACATCCTTAGATGATCGCTCTGGGATGGAGTCTCACTGAGGCCTGAGATTCCTGTTGCAATGGAAGGATCGGCGTGAATAGTCGATGCATTTTGATGCTCCAGGGTTCCGCCTGCCGCGCCGATTCCCATCCGTATCGTAAGTTCATTGATTTCCCTTCTCCGGGCAACCCGAACGGCACGTTCCTCGGCGGTGGACCGCACGCTCGGCACCAAGATGGAGACTCTGAAAAACGAAGCTTCAGTCTCCGTATCAGCCCGTCCATTATGCGAACCATGCAGTCCAGCGTTGAGCAAGGGAGCAAAGCTTGGTATGCCATGAGGTCCTCCCACGAAAACGATGTCTGGTTTTTCCTCTGAATTTTCACCTTCCCGAGTTGAGGAAAGTTTGGGAAATTCGTCGTGCAACGCAGCATCGCCCCTTTCCCACTTCTTCAATCTATCTCGAAGCCGTTTTTCTCTGGCTTTTTCAGAAGTTTCGCCTTCACCCCACTCAGATCTACCAGTTTTGGGCTCCGCTGCAATCTGAGCGGTTGAAGAATTGCGACTCATGAGCAAGCCCATTAAACCGCTGTTAGGAGGGCCATGAGAGGTGGGAGGGGTAAGAGAAGGTGTCATTCCAAAAACAATGGTCATAGGATTCGTCACAGGAGAGGACGGTCTAGATATTGGCCCACGACGCCGCTCGCGAACTGCAGCGAGAAGAGGTGGATACCATGCGGACGATGAGGGTGCAAGCGTTGGGAAATCCCGAACATAGACGATTCGCGGTCGACTGTTAGTGGGATGCGACGTGTCCAATTGTAGAGCTTTTGAAGGCGCGTTGACCAGGGTATTAAAGAATGCCTTGATCTTGCTGGGAGGAGAGTTTCGTCGAGGTGAGGCAGCAATGATTGCACGACCTTGTATCGCGGGTGGCGTCATCACCGTCAAAGTCACTTGTCTTGGCTGAGAAAAGAATGACGACGTATCTAATTCATCATCCTCGTCCATCATGGGAGCACGGGGGTTTGTTACTGGAGGAGGTAACGGAGAGAAGTGTAGAGGATTTCGAGAGAATGACAGAGAGTTGGCAGCTGTACGGTTGGTTTTAGTATTGTTTCGCGGGGGGGTATGGATTAAAAAATCACCCGATCCAAAGTGACCCCATTCCCCAGCAGCCAGTTGGACCGCATCCAATACCAGCACTTCAGCTCCCAATCGACGAGCCAGCTCTCGAATCGTAGCATCAATAACATAATCGCCTCCTTCTATTGGACAGTACAGAGCAAATGTAGGTTCTATGGGTGGACCCAATGGTGATGCATACGCGGCGCGGTGTTGAGTTTGTGGATGAAGGGTAATAAGAAGATTATTTAGAGCGTCATCAAAAATCTCGGGGGGAGGCAAGGCAGAGGCACGGGTCTTATCAGATTCCAAAGACGCTTCTGCTGGCATCCAAAGGATGTCAAGTCCGTCCGGAAGTTGAACAGGTTCTGGATCCTTATTCGTAGTCACAACCCTAGCTCGTCGCTGTCTAGGCTTCTCGGAACCGTCTGCTGGAGGGTCAAGGCCAGTGCTGTGTCCGTTAGGAGCGCCTGAACCATCTCCAGGGAGTTCCGGGGGAGAATTTGTAGATTCGGTAACAGAAGAACTAGTTGCAGACGAGGAGAGTCGTTTGCCCCGAGCGATGATTCGGGATGACTCTTTCTTGCGATGAGGCAAAGGAGGAGAAGACGAAAGGAACGGTCGTGAACGGGGGCGGGTGGAGAGGACTAGAAGGGATCTTGACCTGCGAAACAATGCTTGGGACCGCATCGCTCACCACCGTCTGCTCAAGTCATAACTTGAAAATTATTTCATGTCAATTCCCTCACGTGCTCCGTTCCATCCATTACAACAAAAACGAAAGGTAACAAGTCAGTCAGTCATTGTCATTGTCCCTTCCCCAACTCATCCTTTCTCATCATCATTTCCTGTCTTTCTACGAGGTCTACCCCGACTAGAATCTTCGATGCCTTCCATAGCTGCACCACATTAATCACGTTCTTCAGAATGCAAACACCTCCACTCATCCATGCCATCCCTTCTGCATATGTCAACTTTGGGAATATGGGTAGGCCAATCGGAGTTGCGTTCCACTTCATGAGATATAGTGACAAGTAAAAAACTTCGTTCCCGGCGCACACCAAGAAAAGTGTACGCTGTACATACAAGTTAATGTTTTGCCAGCAGTAAATTCAGACTATAAAGGCTCACCGAATCATTGTAATACAGCCAGAGAATACGGCTAACGTCACTCGTGACGAGTTTATGGCTCCTGGAACCTGTGACCAGCGAGCTGAAATCTGACATGAATATGTTATCTTGTGTATCACAGTCCGATATACCTATACATATGCATGTAATGACTGCTGAAGTCAAGAGTAATTAGGAATTGAAACAGGAGGGCGTAGTTTGGATAGACCGAAGAGAGGTAGCACAACAAACAGGATGTTGTGCATCTAGACTTGGGATGAGGAATGGGTGAATGGGTTTTATTCAGACAGAACTACAGACCGATCTGTGACCATGTCCAAAACGGCCCCGAATTTCGACGTCTGTCCCAGTGCACGCGCAGCTTGACCATCGACTGCGTCCAGGAGACACGAAATCACATACGCGATTGTGCAGTACTTCGGATGATAGCTCATGAAGTGCAACGAAAGTCCAGCCAAAATTATCCGCGTATATCCTATAAATTACTCTGGAATGAGTACACCGCGACTGAAGTCAAGACCGCACCTATCAGATTGGGCACGAAGAGGAACACATTCTCTGAATATGATTGTGCCGTGGCTAAATCAACCGCCACTTTGGCATCGACGACCTCAATGGATGGACCTCGTCGCCGCCGCTGGGACTTCGAATTTGAGTTAGCCATGCTGTGGTGCGCAAGAGTGGTTGGGTTTGATCGGTGGCTTGTGCCACTATTTACAGTGAAGTTATACTGGATGTTGATGACATGCTCTTAATGTGTCATCGCTTGCATACCTTAGCCGCGTACGTTACTTATGTGGGCTAGACTTACTAATGTTCCCAATTAGTACATGTACACTGAGCTACAACATCATAAGTACATAAATAATAAGCCGTTACTTTACATGTAATCGTAATATCCTTCAGTGTCTCCCAAAGACAATGCCTAACACAATCGCGAGCACGGCGATCACGAAGAGGAATATGAAAAAGCATATCCAGCGTCGTTTTCGATATGATCGTCCTGTATACGCTTCAGTAGAAACCAGTGTGATACATATCTATACCGACCGTGTACAACTGCTTTCTCTAGATGCGTGACACTGCCAGGGAGGAGTAGTCAGAAGTCCCAACTCAAAAACAATTAGTATAAAAGCGTACGCTTTACTAGCATCCGCCTCCACGTCTTTTGCAGTACTTTCAACATTGTTGATCGTTTCTTCTTGCTGATCGACAAGAGTTCCCATCTTCATAGACCATCAAGTACATATCCAGATTGCAAGATTTCCTACCACTTACGTCAATGAATAGTTGAGCAAGTTCTCCTAGCGTCTGCTCCATTTTCTTTAGGTCCTGCTGCCTTTCCTGCACTTCGCGATAGGCGGTCCGTGATTCTCCATACCGTGATGAAGAGGTGAGCTATCGAGGTTCGTCAATCAGAGATATAACAAATCTTATAAGGATACCGCCCACAGCTTGTGCAAAAATTTGTTGTCCTCCACCTTCTGTTACGGCAGCAACTTCTTCAGGGGTTGCATCGGGTTTCACTGACAGGTATTGTGAAAAACTGGACCATTGACAAGCCTTACGAAATACCAATTCTTAATTGCCGTTCTACTCGCTGTCTTGACTTTGCACGGTACTCCTGCTCAACCTTTTGATAATTCTGTATGGCTTCCAGGAATTTCGAACGGACAAGAGCCGTCTATGATATCGGGTTCACATGAATTAAACGAATTACAACAATATATGTATGACGGACCCTGTTTTTCCGCATCTGTGCATCCGCCGCCATGGGTTCTCGATCCAGTGCTTTGATTCTTTCTTTCAGGTTGTTGATCACGTTGCGTGTTTCTGCCGTAAGTTCGTCAAGCCGTGTGGCATCCAGATCTCTCCCGGAGTCCATAAGATTCAAAGTGCGTGCATGAAGCGCAGATATATTTGTGACGTTGATGTTGATCCGCTCAATCCCATCCTGTATGGAGGCAACCTGGGGTAGATCAGTCAGTTTGAGACAATGACAGCCCTGCTACTTATTCCACTTACTTCAGTTAAAAAAGCTGATGTTGGCCCATATTCATGCCCGTTGGTGAGGGGATGAGTGCGTAAATCCGACATTTCATGCGCCTGGGTAGGTGCAGCCTGTCGCTGAGCCTTAAGAATGGTCAGCATAGTGAAGCTGAAAAGGATGGATACTAACCCTAGGAGCTGCAAGTCTATCTCTGGTGGACATGATTGAATATTACGGGGTGCTGCGATTCAAGTACTGTATACTATCCTCAGACTCTGATGGCCGCCCACGTGTCTGCGGATTCTTGTCTTATCTTATCTCAGGCTTATCTACCAACTCGAGTCACTCTTTTTTTCAAGTTCAAACTCGTTCCTCAGGTATGTGCGGAATCCTAGCTGTGCATGGTCTCGAAAAGCCCTCCAACGACAGAGCTCGTTTTATCGCTCTATCCAAACGGCTTCGCCATCGCGGTCCAGATTGGTCTGGATGTTTCGTAGGTCAAGACTGTGTCCTCGTGCACGAACGACTTGCCATTGTTGGTGTTGGTGAGTTAGTGAACCATTTCATTCTTCCTACTTAATGTATTTTAGACACTGGTGCCCAGCCTTTAGCGAGTCAAGACGGAAAGATTACCCTCGCTGTGAATGGCGAGATTTATAACCATATCGCACTACATGCAAGTGTCGGGCCTGACGTGAACTTCCAAACTCACTCAGATTGTGAGGTTATTATTCCGTTGGTATGTACTTTCGACTCACCTATTTACATATAAATCATATATATCGTTTTCAGTATAGAAAATATGGCAAGGACCTTTGCAACCTTCTTGACGGAATGTTCTCTTTTGTGCTGCTGGATGAATCGGTTTTTCCCTCAAGGATTATTGCTGCGCGAGATCCTATTGGGGTAACTACGCTGTATCAAGGCTGGAGCTCAGAGCGCCCTGGAGCCGTTTTTTTCGCATCTGAACTCAAGGCACTGGTGGACGACTGCGATAAAATCATATCATTTCCTCCAGGACATGTATATGATAGCTTCGACCAGTCCACGTCTCGATATTATCAGCCTACGTGGTGGGACGGAGACAATGAAAAGCTCGAACCCGTTACCTCTATCAAGTCTGCAGATCTCACATCAATCCGCCAGACATTAGAAGCTGCTGTGCGCAAGAGATTGATGTCAGAAGTGCCATACGGTGTCCTCCTTAGCGGAGGCCTGGATAGCAGCCTAATTGCCGCCATTGCTGCAAGGGAAACTGAAAAAATTGCGCAGGCGCAATATGAGTTTCGTCAAAAGAAACTCCAGGAGGCTTCTAGTGGACCATCGACTCCAAACAACGGTAGTCTCGTAAACGACCAAGGTAGATCAAATCTTTGGCCTGGCTTCCAATCGCTCACGTTCCCGTTAAGCTACCCTCGCTGCTTGGCCACAGCTACACTCATTTTCTATCGGTCTGGAAAATTCACCAGATCTCTTGGCAGCTAGGAAGGCAGCACACTTCCTTGGAACCGTACATCATGAATACGTTTTTACAGTCCAGGAAGGGTTGGACGCGATTCCAGAAGTGATATATCACTTGGAAACTTATGACGTTACCACTGTTCGTGCCAGTACTCCGATGTATCTTCTCAGCCGAAAAATCAAGGCTATGGGAGTCAAAATGGTGCTCAGTGGTGAGGGAAGTGATGAGATGTTTGGAGGTAACTGGTGAAATTTTGGTGTTTGGACATAGACCCTACCTGTTTTCAGGATATTTATACTTTCACGCGGCACCTGAAAGTAAATCTTTCCATCAAGAGTGTGTCAGACGCGTCAAAAACCTGCATACTTCTGACTGTCTTCGAGCCAACAAGTGGGTTCTCGTTCGATATGGTCGGGGACTAGTTAATAATCTGATGCTCAGGTCAACCATGGCTTGGGGTCTTGAAGCCCGTGTGCCCTTTCTCGACAAGGCCTTTTTGGATGTCGCCATGAATATCGATCCAAAGGAAAAAATGTTCCAGAAAGGTACTGCGCAAGAAACGGATGAAGATGGTTGCCCAAAAATGGAGAAGGTGTGACCAGTAGTACCCAATGCGATTACCCTCCTCACCTTACGGCAGTATATTCTCCGCAAGGCCTTTGATTGCTCTCCTGATGGGAAGGTGGAGAAGTGTCTTTTCTCAAGCCGTTAAACCTGTCTCATTGTCTGCTAAAGCCATATTTGCCTCGGTCTATCCTTTGGAGACAAAAGGAACAGTTCTCGGACGGTGTGGGATACTCGTGGATTGATGGGTAATCCAACGCCTTGCCAGTCCATACCTGCATTTCACGCCATTTCCAGAATGAAAGTACATGCAGCTTCCGTTGTTTCCGACGAAGCGTTCGCCAAACGGGCCGAACGATGGCCCAAAGAGACACCTGATACCAAGGAAGCATTCTTTATTAAAGATATTTTCGATAGTAAGCATCTTGCCCCTTGATGCCGACTTCACACTAGACTCCACCTAGGTCTGTATCCTTCAGAAACTGCTGCAAAGACTGCTGTTCGGTATGCCTTCTCGTGTTAAGCTCCATCTTTATGTTTATGGATCTGATACTAGCTGGATACCTCGAGGCGACTGGGGCTGTGCAGCTGATCCCAGTGGACGAAGCGTAGTCATCCATAACGCGGCATACAACGCTAATTAGAGATCCAGGGAGTCGTAAAGATACATCTGCATGCCAAGTATAAATGAGGGATATAGATGTTCATATGCAACAAGGTGTGGGTAATGAAAGGAGAGTGGTATGAACAACAATTACTATACGAACACAGCAGATAAAGGTGACATCAGCGAAAGACGATGAAATAATAATGAGGGTAATAGTGTATTGTGGATATACGGCAAATGCACGATATCATGAATTGTTCAGAGTTGGATCATTGGCAAGCATCTGTCGGTATAATCCTACCCCGGAGTCTTCGGAGGGAGCAGGGGATGCGAGCGCTTTGGCAGGTAACGCCACTTTTGTGGCTGCACTGGTTTGAGACGTGTTCCGAGGGCGTTTTGAAGGTGGCTGAGGTTGTGACCGGGTGCTGGTGTCCCAAGCCGGTCTTGTTACTGTCGCCTTCGCATAATTGGGGCCTTCCTCTATATGAGGCGGTCGCCTTGAAGTGGGGGTGGTCATCTGGTTCCTTCGGCTGGCTGATCGTCCAGCTGGAGAACCATCGCCAGAGACAAGGCGAGTGCCAAATTTAGCGTTGGCAGAGGATTCTCGGCCGTAAGATGCTGCTGCGCCGCCGCGCCGTATGTGGGGACCGCCGGTTCGGCCCTTGAGGATGGGCTTTTGTACTGTTACCTTGTCGGCACCCCAGTAAGAGAAGCTCATCTTGCTCTTCTTGTCAGAATCGTCAGACTCGCCGCCATCGTCGTCGTCATCATCAGGGAGAGGAACGATTCGGGGCTGGTTGGTATGTGCTTGGGCCCGAGATCGCACAACACTGGTTGGTCCGTTCAGTTGGACATCAAGTAGGCCTTGATATACACGGCTACTTACTCCTCCATAGATACGACACCCTCTCGAGGTTGCATGACATCTCCGATGGCCCATGTTTCAATCTGGTATTTGTGAGAATAAGAACAAAGACTGTGTAGAAGACTAACCTTGATGAACTTGTACAAATTTCTAGGCTTGGTTTGCTGATTTCTGCGGCCAGTAGTCGCATACTTTGCTTTGCCTTGGAATTCCGGCAGGGAGTTTGTTCGTGAGTTTGTTGCAGAAACTAGAGGTAGGGATGTAGTTCCCGTCCTCTGACATTGAAGAACAACGTCATTGAAAACCACAAACCACAAATCTTTCTTCCCACCGATACCACTGTTGCCCGAGTGAAGAACATCACTGAGCCGTTTAAAAGACGACCTCGACTTGACCCCTTTCGCATTCACTGTCGGTGGAGGCGATGAAGGCTTTGAAGAATCCGAAGGATTCCCGTTAGGGGTGCAAGGTCGCTCCTCCACAAGCACACGGGAGGGTTTGGGCAGCGCTAGTTGCCTAACCTTGTCCAGCCCCTCGATACGGGCGAAAACATCACGGGTTTTATCCCGCTCTTCCTTCTGAATTTTCTCATCTTCAATGCTCCGCACAATCGTTTCAACTTCTGCAACCATCTGCAGCGTGCTTTCATACTCGAATGTGCTTGGATCCGTGTGGAATAACAGGTTTTGGAATAGAAGAGGGTATTTAAGGAGACGCTGAAAGGGTTTGGACAGTGTGATGGCGAGACCAGTCTCACCCTTGTCACACGCATCCTCCTCCAGCTTCTGGAGAAACTTGCAGACTTTCTGCCACTCACCCGCATCTTGTTTTTTGGGTTTCTTTGTGGTCACGTTTTGCAAAGCAGCATCAACCTGCTCCAGAGCTCGCTCCAGGTGGAGAACATAAGTAGCATATCCATGGAATATGTCGGACTGCCATGGAACATAAGCTATAAGGTAACGAACGGAAGAACAGAGACTAACATTCGAGACAAACACATCAGCGAGTGAGCGGACCAAAGGAAACTGGTCGTCATATCGCTTCTTCAACGCCTCCGATAATCTCTTGTGTCCGTCAAGCACACCACTGTCAACCACTTCCAAACATATGCGTAGATCTTCAGGTAGCTGATGAGGCGCAAGGGTGTTGCCGAAGATCGTAACCGGTGTTGGCTGACTTTTCTTGAACTTCCGCAACACCCCGGTTTTCTGAGGAGACTCCTCGCTGTACTTCCGTTCCCGTTCATGCTCTCGGTCGACTGTGGCAGATTGACGACCGAGAGAATGCGTCGACGCTGACATCGGGTTGCGTCCAGGGGGTGGCAATGATTGATGTGATCGCGAGGGAAATGGGACAGATGCCGCCACCCCACGAACAGGCGTTCTTGTGGCAGTTGCTCGATATGGAGACCGCGAGTGACCGTTCTTGGACACGGGGCTTACTGCCCTTCCGATCTGATCGTCACCCTCATAGTCATCGTCAGTGTCCATTGATTCACCGTCAATGTTGGGTGCATCCTTATTGCGGACTGAAGACGTTGCAGACGCAAGAGGGGGACCCATTGACGGCGTTGGTGACATGAAGCGAGCGGCGATGGGTGGTAAGTGGTCGCCAGACTCAGTGGGCGATTCAGCACGGTAAGAATCGTAGTCCAGGTTAGGTGTAGAGGATAAAGGAGCAACATTAGTAGAGGTTGCGAAGGGATGCAGTAGGGGATCAATGAAGGTGTCCTTCATTTTGGTTAGTTCTTGAACATATCTATAACAAGAATGAGTAGAGTGTACAAGGGCCTATATCTTCAACACACCTGTCCTCACTGGAGATGATTTCGAATAAGACTTCCTGTCGCGTACGTTCTCGCGATCCTAAATTAGATACAAGGTCTTCCTCCGTGACTTCACTCCATGATTGGGCAGCTAGTATGCGACTTCCGCTGCTGTTGTTCGACATCTGAGAGTACGGTGTTCCGGATCGAAGAGATGCAGCAGAAGCACCTTCGCCCGGTTTACTGAGATACGGAGATGTCGCACGAGTGGAAGCAGCCTTCTGAGCGGGTTTGTTGATGGGTGTGCCAACGTCGGTCTTGGAAGAAGATGCTGCTGTAGATATAGAGCCACGAGGCTCTTTCCCATGTGTGGCTTGGAAGCGTGACAACGTGGTCTTCAAAGGAAGTGCAGCAGAAGGGAGGCTGACCACAGGTGCGTCAGGCAAGGCTCGATCCACGTTTACAGGGGTGGGTGGAGGGGATATGAAGGCAACCTTCTTGTGGACATCGCTTGCAGTAGTAGCATGACTACTCGGTTCAACTGTTTTGCGAGAGCTACGAGCTGCAGAGTCTTGATCCAAGGGAGTAAAGGTAGGGCCAGTTATGGGATCTGGGAATACAGGAGAAGGAAGAGGAGAAGAAGACTGAGTAGGAGCGTGAGTTTGTTGAACGGAATCGGCAAGAGGTGGTAAAGGACGAGCAGCGAGCGATGAGGATAACTGAGGAGGGGCAAGTTCGGGTAAAGGTTTGAAAGTAGAAAAAGAAGTTGGAGTTGAAGTTGCTCGCTGAGGTTCTTCTGGAGGCCAAGAACGAAGAGGAGGAAATTTCTCCTTGTGAATTTGATCTCTATCCTTGTCCTTTGTACTACCTCCGATGTGAAGACGGTGAAAGAAAGCCTTCATCCTGCGAGCAAGTCGGGGAGGCAGTCGGTCAACAAAAAAGTTCAGGCGCTTGTGCGCAGTGAATAAAAAGAAAACACGACAGACTCAAGCAAACATGGTTGTTCAAAGATCTCAATTTTTGTAACACGTGGGAACAGCGCGGTCTTTCAGTTTGTTGCAATTTGAATTCAATTCCAATAACCACTTTATTCAACTACTTGCCAGTACTGCCAAGTTCATCAACACTGTACATCTCTTCTCTCCGGGTCGCAACTAGCTTCAATGCCCGGTCAAAGCCATGGCTTGACTACCCATAACTTCCTCATCAGTCATCACTCGAAAGGTGCTGTATATCTACTCACGAGATCGCCCCATGTCTCTTCCTCGTCATTTTCCGTTTGCAATTGATATATTTGCAGGAATCCCTTGAACCTATCATATTATTGAGGTGTCATCAGCATAACTTTATAAATAAATAAAAGAGAGATATGCAGTAACACCCACGTTAGCCCCCCCTCGTCATTGACATCCAGAAATTCAACCAATTCATCCTTCGTAGCCTGCGAAAAGGGTGCCCCGTTCGTGTCCTGAGCCCAATTATCCAGCCCCTCCGGGGATAAATACGCGTTTGATGGTGGGGTCAAAAGTGCCACACGGTTGTTGCCTTGTGGTGGTGGAGGAGCATCAGGACGAGGGACACAATATTTTCCAAAAATGTGTTTTAGGCAGGCTTCAAACTAAATGCAAGGAGACGTTACACCTCTGACCGAAAAACAAAGTACTAGTAGTTAGTAATAAGCAAAACTTGCCTGATCTGAAATTCCGCCTTCGTCGTCAAGTAATTGGGCGCCATTGTTTCTGCGCCCCTGTATGGACGATGGTTCTGGGGTCTCCGGGCGGGGAGATCGCGCACCTGAGTCGTATCCCGAGGGATGTCCCTGGTTCATGAGATTCGACGTGAAGTAATCGACGTCGCGTTTGATAGACTCAGGCTCACGTGGCTGCAAAGGAGTCACTCAGCCCTCTTCTCGAGTCTCAACGTTCACCATGTCCGCCCGCGTGGAGCCTCTCTCCATTGAATCTCTGCTACAGAAGCAAAAGGCAGACAAGGAAGCAGCTTCCAAGGTAACGCTTTCCCTCCTTTTCCCCCAGTTCCTCTATCTTAACTTACAAACTCAGCCCAAATTCCTTTCTAAAGAAGAACGAGCAAAACTTGCAATAGCAAAACGTGCTCAGGAAATTCGTGAGCAGAAAGAAAAAGAGGAGAATACGAAAAAGGATCGAGAGGCCCTGGAACGGGAAGCTGAGGAGCTGAGGCAACGGGAGCGGACTCAAGGATCCAAAAGGTATGGTAGTGGGGGTGGTGGCAGATGTCAGTACACTTCTAGCTTACTTTCTACGTTTCATAACCTCTTCTTCACGACAGACAAAGACCGCTATGCTCATCCAGAACGGGATAGGGGTGACCGGAGCAAACGGGACCGAGATGGGCGTGACGGACGAGGAGGACGACATCCGCCGCCACCGTCTCAACAGCAAGAGGAGCGGCGCCCTCAGGGAGAAGGGTACCAAAACGTACCCACTGGACCCCGTGCAGGCAGAAATAAAGGCTCTATGAACAGCTCATCGTCCTCTATGCCTCCTCCCCCCGTTCCAGCTTCAGCGTCCAACACCTTACCTGAACCGTCCACCCCATTCGTTCCACCCATGACCGACGACGACCTCTCAGCCATCCGTTCTCGTTATCTCGGTGTCGACAAGAAGAAGCGCAAAATTCGAAAGATGAACGACCGGAAGTTTGTGTTTGATTGGGACACTCAAGATGACACATTTTCAGAAGACTCGCCTGTCGCAGTGGGAAGCAATAGGCAGGGTGCACAGGTGATGTTTGGGCGGGGCCGGCTTGCGGGAATGGACGACGGGGGTGGCAGTGGGACGAGGAAAATATCAGTCGATCTACACCTTGCTGATTCGATGGAGCGTAGGAGGGCTGCGAAATCTGGGTTGGATGAGAGACACTGGACCGACAAGCCTCTTGAAGAGATGAAGGATCGTGACTGGCGTATCTTTAGAGAGGATTTCAGTATATCCGCCAGAGGTCCGTTGTCCATTCAGAGTTTTTATTCCTTGTTATCTGAAATCCGTTGTAGGTGGACACATTCCACATGCTCTTCGTTCGTGGACGGAATCTAGTATTCCTACGTTAATCCTGGAATGTATCGAGAAGATTGGGTATAAAGAACCGTCTCCCATCCAACGACAGGCCATTCCTATTGGGTTGCAGAATCGTGATATCATTGGTATCGCTGAAACAGGTGTGTAACAGTTCTTCATTGTGTACGTTTATTCACATCCCGAAAGGTTCCGGCAAAACTGCAGCATTTGTTATCCCGATGCTTGCATTTATAAAAGGGTTGCCTCGATTTACAGACGAAAACCGACACTTGGGTCCATATGCTTTAATTATGGCACCTACACGTGAGTTGGCGCAGCAAATAGAGACCGAAGCCAATAAATTTGCGTCACCGCTCAAGTTCAAATGTGTCTCCATTGTGGGAGGGGTGCGTCCAACATAGCTTTCAGATTGCTATCTAATCTGACAAGACGTATACAGCGTTCTGTCGAAGAGCAACAGTTCAATTTGCGAGAGGGCGCCGAGATCATTATCGCCACGCCCGGCCGGCTGCGTGATGTTATAGAACGACACGTTCTTGTGTTGTCTCAGTGTCGATATGTGGTCATGGATGAGGCCGATCGAATGGTGCATCTCGGGTTCGAGGCGGATCTTACGTTCATTTTGGATAAGCTTCCCTCCGAAACAATGGAAGGAGAGGAGTTGGGTGAGCAAATGGATGTGGATGGAGAGACCGTGATCAAGAAAGGACGAACACGGGTGACGACATTATTCTCTGCGACGATGCCGGCTGCTGTTGAACGCTTGGCGCGGAAATATCTGAGGAAACCAGCGGTCATCACGATAGGTGAGGCGGGTCGGGCAGTCGACACTGTGGAACAGCGTGTTGAATTTGTTATGGGAGACGAGAAGAAAAAGTTTGTCTCCATACAACAAGAGTTGCAGGATCTGATGGACTGTTGTAGGCAACGATTGCTCGAAATCCTCAACAGTGGACAATATGCATCTCCAATCATTGTATTCGTCAATCAGAAAAAGACGGCAGATATGGTTGCGAAGGATCTTTCACGAGGCGGGGTAAATGTTCCCATAATATTTTTAATTTTTAGATCTGATAGACAATTTTGGCAAGTGGAACGCAGCGACGTTACATTCCGGGAAGAATCAAGAACAGCGGGAGGCATCGTTGCAAGCGTTACGAAGCGGAGAATCGGATGTGCTAGTTGCCACTGATCTGGCTGGGCGTGGTATCGATGTGCAAGATGTGAGCGTTGTCATCAACTTCCAGATGGCAGGTAGCATTGAAGCATATGTTCACCGAATTGGTACGGATCATGAAACTGTTAAGCACATGGTTTATTCTGACAGGATGGTGATGTGATCAGGTCGAACGGGACGTGCTGGTAAACTTGGAACTGCAATCACATTCCTGACGAACGATGACGATGAAGTCATGTGGGTAACGATTTGTGTACGGATTTTATCAAACACTAAGAGCCGTTATCTTTGTATCAGGTACGACCTAAAGCAAGGTTTGTTCCTGGGTCACTTGGGTGATAGGTATGCTGATGGGTGATGTATTTGCAGAGATATCAAAGAGTCCTGTATCCAAGGTGCCTGTGGAGCTTGCGAAGCACGAGGCAGCGCAACATAGAGTGTCAAGAGAGATGAAGCGGAAGCGAGAGGCGGATGACCTGGGGTAGCTTGGTCTTCCAAGGTCTGACCAAGAAGAGGGTTGTCGTCTAAAGTGATTACGAGCGCGTCATTACCGGCAGCCGATCGGGCCGGTGGTATATTTAAAGATATTATATGTAGATCTGAGATGAGATAAAAAAGAAGGAAAAAAAACATGGAGAGAGAGAGGAAGACAAGGAAGCGAAGAAGAAGACCGGGAAAGGCTTGGTATTGTACTTGGCTGCCAAGAATATGATCGAGTGGTCGTCGGGCATATTCGGGGAGAGAGGCGGGCGGGGGGGTCGGTCACTCGGATGACTGCCGAGTTTTAGTACAGCCCTCAGTTGTGTCATGTCATCCTCCGACTCTTCTTCCTCTTCAATGCATTTCAATGACCTCAAGCGTTTCCTTCATAACGATCCTCCCCCATTACTCTCTTCTCATTCTCCTTCTCTAATGAACAAGGATCTCAAACAACCAAAGGATCGAACTCTTTCTCCTTCTCGTTCTTCACTTAGAAGCTCAAAACAAAGTTCTCGTTCTCAATCCTCATCCTCTCCATCCTCCTTACCGACGAACTCTGATGTCAGCCACCATCATACCCTACGTTCTTCCTCTTCACCACCTCCCCATTTTCTCTCCCTTCAAGATGCCACACAAGCTCATCTCTCAAAAAAGTATGGAAAACTCGGTCGCATCCTAGGCACTGGCGCTGGAGGCACTGTTCGTCTCATAAAGGCTAGCGCCAAGAATGGTGGTTCCGTTTATGCTGCCAAAGAATTCAGATCCAAGCGCCCTGGTGAAACTGAAAAAGAGTATCAGAAAAAAGTTACTGCAGAATTCTGCGTTGGTTCAACCCTAAAACACCCAAACATCATAAACACACTCGACATCGTCTCCGACCATGGTCATTATTATGAGGTGCGTCAATTCACACTTGCGTTGCTTTCCTGCTCATATTCAACTTGCCCACCCCTTAGGTAATGGAGTACGCTCCATTCGATCTCTTCAGCGTCGTCATGTCTGCCAAGATGTGTCGCCCTGAGATCTACTGCGTATTTCGCCAAATATGTGACGGTGTCGAATATCTTCATGAAATGGGCCTTGCACACCGTGACCTCAAGCTTGACAATTGCGTCATGACCCCTGACAATGTTGTCAAGCTCATCGATTTCGGCACTGCTACCGTTTTTCATTACCCTGGTAAAGCTCATACTCCTGCTACCGGCGTGGTTGGCAGTGATCCCTACCTCGCCCCCGAAGTTCTCAACGCCCAACCTTATGACCCCAGGAAAACTGATGTTTGGAGCGTAGCCATCATTTTCATGTGCATGATCCTCAGAAGGTTCCCATGGAAGATTCCCGATCCGAAAACCGATCCCAGCTTCAAGGCCTTTGTTCATGCTCATCCTGACCTGTCTCTGAAGCCATCTCTCAAGTCACCCAAGGGCCGAAATCACCTTGCAGAACAGTCCAAACTTTCCAACAGCGAGAAAGATATCACTCGAACCATGTCTCCGCTGCGGGGAGCGACCGCGCCCTCCTCATCGACCACCCCTCGAAAACCACCATTACGTGAACGGGCATCAAGTATGGGGACTTCGCAAGATTCACAAGAACGATCGTCTAGCACATCATCCGAGACCACGTCGATCTTTACGTCCGCATCAAATGCCGACTCTGCATCGACTACAGTTACAGACCCCCCGTCACGTTTTGTGAGTCGTTCAAATGGGTCCTCTCCTCTTACCACACCTACCACCGGCACCAAAGACATGAGTCCCTCAGATGATGTCTCTGGCTCCCTCGGGGACGACGAGCTGCTGGCACTGATCTCGCACAGCAGTATGACACTCCCCAGCATCCCCATACGCGAGTCGGAATGTCCCGCAGAGATGGATCCTTCTGTGTTGCAGTTCGCCCGACCAGGTTACTCGACGGAATCACTGCCTGCTAATCCAAGTCCCATTTCTCATCTTGAGGACGGCTTACGTACATCTGTATCTACACAGCCTACAACTATTGTCGGGACCGCTGATAGCCCCACCGCGACGATACAGCCAAGAGGGAGATCGTCGACATTGGGAGCCATCGCTGCAGACGCGCTTCAGGCGAGGGACAAGGCGTCAGTGAAGGCAGAACCAATTCCGATGGTGGTGGTCGCGAGTCCTACCGAACCTTCACCCCCGCCTCCCACTCCTGTCAAACCCAAGAGACGACAGCGTACGGATAGCGTGTCGACGTATTCTGGCGGTGGTGCCGAGTCCATATTTCGACTTTTGCCCCGGGAAACGCGTCCTGCGCTACGACGGATGTTGTTTGTGGAGCCAGCATCCCGTTGCACGCTGACAGACCTCCTGAAAGGCAAGGGCAAGACGAGCGGGCTTTTGTGTGGGTGTGAGACTCGGCACTCAAGGGGGGCAGGCAGTCCAGCTTCTGGTGTTGAGACACTTCCCAGAGGCCATTGTGTGGATCACGATGACTGCGATCCGGAGGATGAGGATGACGGGGACGAGTGGTTGAAGAGCATCGTCCCTTGTTCGAGGACCGGCGTTGTCCCTAACCACCTGCATCTAAAGGTGGTGTTGGACGGGAAGAAGCATAGCAAACGAAAGATATTTTAGCAACCCCATTGGTTCCGTCGCGGTTCGCTTGTCTCTCTTTTTTTTCTCTTTTTTTTGCATGCTTATTTTCGTCAGGTCCAACTTTTTCAGGCACCTACATATTATACTCACGTCAATGTCATCTATCATGTCCATCTGTTAACAATTTGTATCTATTGTTCCCTTTTCCCATTAGATATGACAAGTACTCAGATGTCCCGCCTGCTTTTTTGATTATTATTATTTTCGAGCAGTCGAACATTGGACCCCACTTTGGAAGTGCCTTCTCTGTATAAATTGTGTATTAATCCCTATCACGCGGAGTGGTCAGTTTAATGGACATTTTTACAGTTGCAGCCCAATCTATACGTCTATAGCTCATCATGTACACTCGGCACAGCCTCTTCCTCGTCTTTTCCCTCGTGTTCTGCTTGTTGTCCCTCACCCTTGATATCATATCCAGCAGCGCGGAGTGCTCCGGTAAGTTTATCGAGGGCCTCGGCCTGTTCTTCTGTCATGGATCCTTCATTCAAAATTTCCACTATCACCTGTTTATTATCCGACAACTCTTCGATCTCCACCAATCCAGGTTGCAGGTTTCCACCTTTGTTCGCCATGATAGCTTTCAGCGTTTTCCGCAGAAGCTCACTGTATAGATTATCCTTGCGTTGAGTATCGCCTCTTTTTTCCATGGAAGGCGGTAATAGAACTGCCTTTCGGCGAGGAATTTTGAGCGGGTGGTCCGCGTCCGGGAAGTTATCTTCGGTGGCCGGGATGGAATGTACGATCTCACGGCAGCGGATCGGGGACTCTTCACTTGTTTCGCGACGCGATTTGAATCCGGGTTCGCCGCACAAACGTGGTGTGTGTATGACAAGCACGTACGAACAGGTTTTGGCCTCCTTGAGAAATAGTATTGTATCTGTCATGGTCATGGAACAATGAAACTGGTGACATCACAACAGGTGGCATCAACTGGCTGTCATGGCTATTGTAAGAGTAAATCAGGTGTTGATTCACCTGGACTTCGACTTCCCGACTCTTGCCGGTCTTGTCACACAGGGTCCCATCACCCCATCGCTGAACGAGATACCGTGAACCGGCAATGCGCGCCAGCTCGAGGTTGGCGGCTCGAGCGTCTTGTTCCGCGAGAGTTAAGTCTGCACCTGGTTTCGGTGCCTTACCCAACGTGTATGATTCCCACTGTCAAACTCGTGAAATTGTAACCATGCCACTTAAACAGCGCGACACTGACCTCAGGGTCCTCTTCGGGTTTATAGCCCCCTGAAATAAAATAAAATCAATCAAAATAAACAGAAAAGACTCGGAAATTGAAATAAAATAAAGGAAGGGGGGGTTGAAAAGAATTGAGGAGTTTAAGTGGAGTGTGAGATGATAAACCCAGCCCTCTTGCGGAATTGGTTCCAAATGGTCCTGAATAAATTACCTGCAACATGAGGATTTGACTGAACTGCTTCCTTGAACTGCCGAATCTCTTCGTTATGGCAGTAAGAATATGTAAACCATCCCTGGCGATGCTTTGTATTCAATGAGTTGCAAAGCTAAACTGGGCGCTTCAGAAGAGTTAACACACGTATAGACAGGTTCCTGACAAAGGCTGAAGAAGAGACCAACTCCGTGCTGGTGATACATCTGAGTCGGGCACATCCTCTTCCGCCGAAGAAGGTACGTCGTCTATCGGTTTCGGTATAAGACAGAGATAAGAGTCGTTTGGACCTATTTTCATGTATTCCAGGGTGTAGTCAGTTGCTACTGCAAATGATGACTAGATACACAATGAGAAACTGTCTAGTGTGAGTAGAAAAAGAAGGATATACATCAGTCATAGATATGTCGCCTGACGGAGGCTGTCCGCTGCCAATTTCTTTGCGAGAAGGCGAGTTGTCCTCCTCCCAGGGTTGATCCAAGAATTCAAGTTCACCACCGCGAAGACCTTCGTTTAGCCATCTCTGGGCTGTTTCATTTATGAGTGGTAGACTGTTGAGAAATGAGACTCGAAACTTGGGGAATGCATACGTGTCCTCTGGTATGGAATGTAGAAAGCGAGCTGTGTGTACTGAATGAAAGGTAGCCAGCAGAGATAGGATGGAAAAGAGGATGTGCATCGTGCATAGAAATGTTATGGTATACACTTAGCGATTGCCAAGTCTGGCGATTTAAAACTCCGCATCTCCGCGGCTGTGGGTGGAAACTGCCATATCGGGTATAGGGAGCGGATAATAACGGGGCAAAAACAGGGGAACCTGCCATTTTGGGTTTCTTATTTGGATTTCCAACTCATTCCTTGTTTCCATCATTCAACGTCCTCTATTGCGACGTGCTCTCAAATCAATCCCAAATTCGGTTTTCTTCCGTTTCACCACTAGCATTACGTGAGTATAACCCCCCAAATTCAGGGGTAAAAAGTCTACGATATTCAGGAATTGCTCAAACCATAATTAAAAGCCTTGGTTTGATTCACAAATGCACGCGAGCCAACAATTCATTTTCGAATTTTTCTAAATTCGGCATTCAATTTGTTCATTAAAGCCGGTCCTCGCAGTCTTCCTCCCACTTTCTCTCTTCTTCTTGAACCAGTGCCATCCAAACGCGTTCTAATCCCCCATTTGCTCTTCAAGCACTCAACCCTCTGAATCGCGCACCTCTGGACGCAATGTCCTCGTCCCCCCGCGAAGCACAAGAGGAGGGTGAAGATAAACAGAATCATGACGAGCTCGATGATCCTCAAACTGCGGACGATGCTGAGGGGGGTGAGCAGTTGCTTTCCTTTGTTGCATCGAGAACAATAATACAGATGAACTACTTTGGCTAATGATATTTCTGCTTGTCTCTTTGGATGCACAGAAACCGTCGTCACAGATGGCCACTCACCTACTAAGCGGGGAAGGGGTAGGCCAAAGGGGAGTAAGAACAAAAGGACAGCGTCGTCATCCGCACCTGCAGCTGAATCGTCTACTCCGTCTGTTCCCCGAAAGAGGGGACGGCCGCCAAAGGTGAATTAGTGTTCTATCCATTATTTCATCCCCCTCGATCAGCCTTCTAACCAATCTTTTGCATACTTTGCTGCAGGAGAAGAAAGAGGACGCCGGGACAGATGAACCGTTGCCCAAACGGAAGCGGGGGCGTCCTCCGAAAAATCCCAAACCCGATGCTGGCGATGAGGCAACCAGCGGCGACGCAGCAGAGTCAAGTACGAAGAAGAAACGGGGGAGACCACCGAAGAAGACAAAAGAATGATTACTCAATAACCATCATCAGCCTTCCCTTCCTTGTCTTTGCCGTGGTATTTCCTCCTGGGTTTCTGCTGTTTCCTCTGTATCGTTACTTATGACCGACACGATTATGTCTCTTTCATTAGACCCCACTCGTTATAATATTGTCGAACTCTTTTTCGGTTAGCCAGTCTATCGCTTTTTGCTTATTTATGTTGTACACATGAGCGTACTATTGTTTTCGTAGATTCAGGATCTCATTGTATAAGTACAAGGTCAATGAGTATATCATTATGTGAGCCTCGTGCTGGCAAGTTTATGGTCTTATCCTTCCTGAGCATCGTGAAAAGCTTCCGTACAGGAAATATCCGCGCTGTCGCTGCGATGGGAGAAATTCTCTATTTACTGATCTGGAAGTCCACTCTGTTACGGCATGTGTCCAGAAGGGCTTCGCATGCAACCCACTGTTCTGGGTAATTGCATTCGATATTCACACTCGTCTATCGGTACAAAGTGCGAAAATCAGCCATATTAACCACATAGCTACAAGACCGACGAGAGCAATCGCCGCCCAACCAAGCCCCACGATCATGCTTGCCTGCCGCGCTGCTTTTCTCCGGGCGGTAGCGTAGCTGATGTCCGGCCGAAAAGTTACCATTGTGTACAAGGGGAGCCATCCGTATGGTTTTCTATCTGGATAAGGCACGCGAGATAGAAGCGGACCCAGAGAAGTCAGAGAAAACTTGGGACCAGAAATTAACGAATAAAGGAGGTCATCTAATGTCTTCTTAAAAATATAACCCAAAGTCGTAACAGAGTGACGCATTTCGACGCTGTAACAGGCGATGAGCTGATTGTTCCTAGGTTGCTGGAAATGCAGCCTACTAGTTATTCATGGCAAGATCACAAATCGCTACCAAGTCCCCATGTCGGTTGTCCGAGTAACGGTCAAGGGCACGAGCTAGCCGATTGTCAATGCTGGGTTGATGGTTTGTGCATCCATGCACTCCCTCCTCGCTGAGGAGAACGGACAAGATTCTAACATCTTCTAGGCCGCAATTCAACCCTTGTCCGAAAAATGGAACCATAGAGTGGGCTGCGTCACCCAGGATGACGACACGATCCTTGTAGTGGTAAGGTGTGCACTGCCAAAAGAAGATTTAAAAAATGACATTCTGTTTCCATGTGTTGAATGATCATTAAAAATCACCTTCGTAGAAATCAAGGGACTCCGAGGATTACGGGTGAAATCGTGCACGAGGGATTTTTCGCCAATCATATGTAAGGCGTCTGGAAAATAGGTTTTAAACCAAGCCAAAATAGTGTCGGGGCTACAGAGGCGATCAAGGTCTGGACTTGGTGCGAACAAGGTGCAAGTAAAGGTTTTATCCTATAATCACCATATCCTAAGTGCCGCGATAACATAACAGAAATCAAAACAAGTTACTTTATTGGGAAGAGCGATTAGCATGAAGGAATGGCGAGGCCATATATGGAGGTGGTGCGGATCCAGAAGAAATGTTGGTTTTCCCTCGCCGTCTTGGCCTGCCGGCATTTTTAATTCTATGTATTCGTGTTTAATAAATTCTTGTTGATAATCCATTCTAATAAATATGAGCATCATTTTCCTCAACCACGAGGGCCAAATAAAAAATGACCCACCTCACTACCCGCATCATTTGCCGTCGTATGATGGAATAACTTCCATCTGCACCAATACAAAAGTCAAATGTGATGGAAAATTCTGCATTGGAATCTAATTCCCGAAGCGTTATTAATTTTTCGTCGAAGTCGACGGAAATGACTTTGTGCTTGAAATATATCTGAATATTTGGCAAACCAGAGATATGCTCTATTAATTCTTCATTCAGTAGTCCCCGGTCGACTGAATTGATGCACTGCCCAGATCACCGTGACCTGAGGTCAAGTAAGATTTACGACAAAAATCAAATACTGACCTGCCCGTCTTTGTCATACAGCTGGCTGTCAAGATCCCCATTTAACTTGTGTATCATGCGGCCGCGCAGAGGAATGGCTGCCTGCATTAATCGACGTGTAGCTGCGGGGTCAACGGCCTCAAGTGCAACAATACCCCGATGAGAGACCGCGAGATTTATGGATCGCTGTCGAGTTATTGCCTTTGACGATGGTAGGCGAACATCTTGACAGTGTAAATTAACGTGTAATTCTCAAAGCAAGCAAATCAAGTAGCTGACAGACCTGGACGTGCTTCGAACAGATCGACCCTCCAACCGCGTTTAGCAAAAGCTAGAGCGGCGAGGCATCCGACCGGGCCCGCTCCAACGACGACAACTTTGCGCACGAATCTGGACGACATTTTGTCGATGGTGCGATTGCCATAAGTTATGATGGCAGTCACGGCAGGCTCGGACTGCAGTGGCCGGGCCCTTTCCGGTCCGAGCATAGATCGTATTACTAAGCTACTAAGTAGTTTTCCCGGGCCGGCTTCTACTCCGATAACACACTCAAAGCTGGCATGATGATCTCGTCGCTTCATGATTCACTCAGCAGTGAATTTATCATACCAATCAACAAGGACGTCGATGCTCAACTACGGCCAGATGGTGGTAAGCGGCCCAGATTCCAGTTAGGGGCTTCGAGTTCTCATGTGGTCACGTTTAGACAGCAAGATCACATATCTCTGCGGGAATTCCCTTGGATTGTTATCGCGCCGATCTCATACGCTAGTTCAAGAAGAGCTATGTGCGTGGGCTAAGCGGTGAGGCTCTTGCAAATCCAGTTTATCCTCACATATGACGTCTAACAGCGCTGTTGTTGGCCACGTCTCACATCCGCATGACCGACCTTGGACAAAGTTCTGCGATGGTATCACACCGCTTCTTGCAGAGCTCGTTGGTAAGTACCATGCAGTTAATACACGGGTGGTGCTCACCAAACTACAGGGGCTAAGGAGAGAGAAGTTGCATGTATGGGGACGCTGACGAACAATTTACATCTCATGATGGATTCCTTCTATAAACCTACTCCTGAACGTTTCAAGATTCTGTGTGAGGCTAAGGCCTTTCCCTCGGATCAAGTCAGTCTTCTTTTACTTTGTAGAAAAGCTCACCTGGTTAACATTTCCTAGTACGCTTTTGCATCGCAGGTCATCGCGCATGGTCTCGATCCTGCAACGGCCATCCTCGAGATATCGCCTCGAGAAGGCGAGCACACCCTTCGAGAAGAAGACATTCTTGAAACAATTGCAAAGGAAGGGTCGTCTATCGCCCTTGTCCTATTTAGCGGGGTCCAGTATTATACTGGTCAATGGTTTCCTATCGAGAAAATCACGAGGAAGTCCAAAGAAGAGGTGCGCACGTTTACATTTGTAATCTCGTGTAGGATTTGGAGCCTTCTTTGTTTGGAGCATCCGCTGATACTTACCCGCTCAGGGATGCATCTGTGGCTGGGATCTAGCACATGCCATTGGAAATGTTCCGCTGTCGTTGCATGACTGGGATGTGGACTTTGCTGTCTGGTGCACATACAAGTACCTCAACTCTGGTCCGGGTGGCATTGCTGGATTATACATACACGAAAAATGGAACGATATCAAACGTCCAAAGTCAGCATTTAACTTCTCTGATTGATACTTGATTGTCTGATTGATTTATCTAGATTTACTGGTTGGTGGGGTCACGAGCTTTCGACGAGATTTAATATGCCACCCAAATTTTCACCAATCACGGGCGCCCAAGGCTTTCAACAGTCAAACCCTTGTATTCTTGCTTTAGCTTCTCTTCTCGGCTCTCTTCAGATATTTAAAGATGCAGGAATGATGGGTGCTATCAGGGAAAGGTCTATTGAGCTGACTGGGACTCTAGAGAGGCTCCTGAAGACATCGAAATACTTCGTACCGCTTAACTCTGTTTCACAGAAATACCTAGGGCCTGCCGCAGAGGCAGGATTTACCATTATTACTCCAGATGACCCGTCTCACCGTGGGGCACAACTTTCTTTGATGTTCTTACCTTTTGGCTCGGGCGTGATGGAAAAGATATTCAGTGCACTTTGTAACTATGGGGTAATTGGAGATGAAAGGGAGCCAGATGTTATCCGTTTGGCCCCAGTACCGCTATACAACACTCTCGAAGATTGCAAACAAGGGGTATTCTACCTAGAGAAAGCATTTGAATCCATACAGTCCAAGTAGCAGGAGCACAGATACAATGATTGCTACCAAGGACTGCCTGCAACAACAAATTCCTTTACGATATTAACGTACTCGTCTCCACGAATATTGTCATCATGTTCAGCATTGAGCTTGTCAAGATTCAGCTGTACGCAAGTTTCCGCGTTCGATCCATATAAATCACGTAGGCGCGTATACATTGCCTGGCTTTGTGATGTATCGATCATAGTATCCCTCTTTGAATGAATTATCAACCACCGAATGTCACGATTCCACAAAGGGAACCTGATCGTCGAAAATGCGTCGTATGAATCTCGTGGACCAAACGCGGGTGCGATGAACCAATCACGGTATTGGGGAAAATGTTCGACCGCTATCAGAGACTCTGGATTGTATATTCCTTCTGACATGATAATACCCTTGACAGCGTGCAGGAGATATAAGGGTGGGATAAGGGTAGGTGATATCTCGGAGGAGTCCAAAAATATGGAGGTAAGCATATGCGCGCTGCAGCTATGCCCTAGCAGATAAAACACCTGTGGGTTATAGATCAGACTCCCAATACCTGGGGGGGCTTGCCAGGACATCATGAAAGTCAGAAAGAGGAGGATATCTTCGGCATGTCCTGGATGGCGAAAATGATGATCTCCGGGAGGGTCCCGAGGGGTGAGTCTGTAATTTGGAATGGCTACGGCGAAACCGGTAGACAAGGCGAGTTTACGGGCTAGTTCACTATGATCTGCCTTATCCTCACTGTGTGTACTAGGGTTAATGAACTTGGTTACAGTAGAACAAGATGTACTTACGCTCGCCAGGCGCCACCATGAATGAAGCAAATTAATGGGGGAGGCGATGGTGAGTGGTTTGTAGGGAAATAAATATCGAACTGACGATAGGGGTCTGAAATGTCGGACGAGTATGGGATATCAGTGAACAACTCCATCAGTGATGACCGTGACCAGTTGATGACATCACAGTGAGCGCTGACTCGTATATATATTCAAGCTTACCCCAAAATCATTCTCAAACACGATCATGGCTTTTACGACCTCCGACATCTGCAAGGTTTTTTCTTTTCTTTTCCTTTTCCTCTCTCTTTCCTTACAACTTCTGTCCCTAGATCATTGTCGCAATTTTCATTCCTCCCTTGGGAGTATTCCTTGAGAGAGGCTGCGGAGCCGATTTGGTCAGTTCTCTTGAGTATCTTCGCTGGTCCTAGCCCTCATCCTTCCTCCAGCTAATCAACATCCTTCTTACCATCTTGGGTTATATGTGAGTGTCTTTTTTGCTTACCCTTTCGCCTTTTGACCACCCCAATACATCCAGTCCAGGAATCATTCATGGTATGCTCATACAGCCAAGACCTTTCTGTCTACTCATCTATTCTTTTAGCTTTGTACATCATTTTGAAGTACTAGAATGTATTGATGACTATTCACGAACTTGCAAGTTTGCTCGTAATGTACATATAGATACCACCGAATGAGTAGTCAATTACATATGGGCACTCTGACGTCTACGTGTCATTCTAACTGTTAATTATCACGCTTTTCGCCTTCCCCATCTTCCTCGTCCCTGTCTTCTCCATCCTCATCCGTCTCGTCTTCATCCCCATCCGTCTCGTCTTCATCCCCATCCGTCTCGTCTTTATCCCCATCCGTCTCGTCTTCATTCCCATCCACCTCGTCCTCTTCATCCTCTTTGACCTCCTCATCCACTTCATCTTCCTTGATGTTGTTTTGATATCCTTTGTCCTGCAACACATTGGGCTGACTTTGATCCCCACCCTCTTCACTGCTGTCATCATCACTTTCTTGTTCATTGAACTGTTGAATCATATGTCCACCAATTATCCAACATCTCTGGATGTTCTCAAAGTCCTCATTCTGTTTATGGCCTTCACCTTTTGAAGTGGGCTGTGCATGCCATCGTCGAATGTCCTCTTCCTCAACTATATCATCTTGGTAGAGTGCTGCAAGTATTTGTCCGAACAGCGGCATTCGTTTTGATGACGCACAGTGGCTCTAAACGGCAATCACATGTCAATTCTGCATTTTGTGATAACAGACATATTTCGTCACCTGTAGGGCAGAAATTGTCTCCACTGCATCTACTCCACCTATCCTGTCAATCAGCGGCCCCCAC
>QMFE01000394.1:0-18994 GCA_003314665.1 Tricholoma sp. MG77
TGGCTACCGTGAACAACCCTAATATTAACATGCCATTATATTCTAAAGTGTCTGACTTGTCATTAGAATGATATGTATCAGGAGAAACTTCTACAGAAGGCTAAAGCATTTGAGGAGGCAGCACAAATTTTGCATAGCCAGATTCCACATAGAAACCGGATCTGGATGAAATCAGTTATTGAACGAAAATTTGGTAATGATGTTACTGATTTTGTTGCAGATATACGTTGTTTTGAATCTACAGGGCAAAAACGTGACACAACATGGGGGGAAGGAGGAACAAGGGTAGAGAAACGACGGGTGCAGAACACAATGGGTTATCAGACTCGAGAGGCATAAGATTTTTTACACTTCAACCAAGCTTGTGACTTGAACTTCAAGTTGAAACAATGGTAAATATTAGGTAATCTATCTACGTTACAAAGTTGTGCGTGAAATGTGCTAAGTCCCACGGCGGCGTCGAAAAATGGTAGTTCCAATCCGGACAAAATCGCGAAAAGGTGTCCGGACAAAAATCTTGAAATTTCGACATTTTTGAAACACCCTTGGGCCTAATAATCCGGGGTCCTGTCTGGCTTGTCCCAGACGAGAGCCAAGAAAAGGAGGTTGGCTGAATATCACATGACGTGGCACAGAGGCCTCTGAAATCGCTCCCTCCTTGAATCTGAACAGTACTAATGTCAGACAGTAAAGGCGACCCTCCTCCTTATGGCCAAACAGCCGCCGTGTTGAAGGCTGTGAAACCCACTAACTTCGTTTCCATCGTCCGCAAATCTGGCTCGATCAAGGGACAATACGCTATCGATCCTGCCATTAAACCTCCATTCCTTCTCACGCATGAAGAACCTGCTAGCGACAGGAGCAATTTCAAAGCTGTGACAGGCGATGGGGAGATCGATCTGACTATCTGGCTGGCATGCGGGAAACTAGGAAGGGAGAATAAGAGGGAGCGGGCAACACTCCTGGTTAAAGCTGAGAACGAGTCAAAGACTCAGACGGTCATAAGAGTGGTGCGTACACAGATATGTTCCATCGCAGCCTTGTCTAAGGCGATCTGTCTCTTCGCCAAACCAGAATAGAGAGGTCTCGATCCCGATCCCGTTTATCTTAAACGTTATTTCAAAAAACGGCGACATCATCGTACACATCCCTCGTTCATTCGCAGGAGTTCTTTCAGTAACGGGAAGCGAAATTATCCACTTTTCGGACTCAGTTCTAGACCAGGCTGGTAACTTGAACGAAACAGACACATCCAAACAATGCTTCATAGGAGATTTGACTGAATTTGATGACCAGACTGCCGGAGCGGATGCATGGAACGGCGATGAAGTCGTTCTCAGGGCGGAAAATGGATCCATTACTGTGGATACCGATCCCAGCCCCGAATCGGTGTCTGGACTACCGCCTGCCATACCAGGACGGCCCAATGTCTTTGTAAGTCTTGAGCTTATCTGTTTCCTTCCGTGGCTGACGACCCTCCTCTCTGAATTGCTGTCATGCCAACCTCTTTCGGGTGCAGTTCGAGCTCGCTGTCGACGGCAAATCTGTTGGTCGTTTCGTGTGTGAACTCTATGATGATAAGATGCCTGTGACCGCAATGCTATTCCGCAAGCTTGCAAAGGCAGTGGATGGTTCTGGGTTTCAAGGGAGAGAGATGTCAATGCTAGGTCAACAATGGCTATGTAGCAAACTTGTCAACTGGGGCTTCGGTGCGTAGCTGCTGTTCCAAGTTTCAATTGATAAGCCTAATGTGACAATTTCTTCAGATGAATCCAGAATTGTCAACCAAGGCGAACCTTCTCTCCATGGCCAGCTTTGCAAGTACATTAATCATGACCAATATGCATGGATCGTCGCACTTAGCGTACTCAGTAATGATTCGTATCACGCATTCGGTGAGAATGATTATCTTCGCATTCGTGCATACTATTCGAATTGACACATATCCTTCCATAGGTAAGGTTGTGAATGGACTAGATGTTCTTCTTGGCTATGAGAAGGGCACTTGTGCAGTTATCTCGAAATGCGGCCTAGTGGTTTAAGTGAATATAGCAATCGGAAAGGAAAAGATGATGAAGTAAAGAGTGTACATATGTTATCCATTCTTGTATAAGTTTTCAAGGTACTCCTCTCGCGAACAAGGAAACTAGTTCACTTGCCCTTCAGTTGTTAACACTGTGAACACTTGAAAATATTTTGAGGCCATACAATAGGTTGTCGCCACGCCTTCTATTGTGGGAACAGCTCGTCATACTACCGTGATCAGGCTCGAGTCACTCTCAAGTCACATAGGTAAGCTACACTCTATCGAATAATATGACCTATTGAACGCATACAATGTATTGAGTGATACAGGTTCGGTGGATGCCATCGAACACTGTTGAGATATGATAGTGCGAAGGTGTGTAACACACAGAGTACAAATAGATATGCTGGAAGCTGATAACGGGTTCACGCAGTGATAGAGCACAAGAATAGGCGCTGTTATGAACCGAAAAGAATGTGCAAGGAGCGGGACGGAATGGATGATGGACAGACATGTGAGGTGACGCGAGCTGGAAACAGATTGCAACGAATGTAACGCTTGCCGTGCGCATGTGCGCGGGGAACAAGCGTGAACGGTTGCTGAGAGAGTAGCAGTAGTGCGAAGACATGAACGGAGTTGCACACGAGATTGAGCGTGGAGAGCGAAGCGCGAGGCGTGAAGCGGATGCGGAGGTGCTCACAGAAGAAGCTGTAGTGAATGTAAGCCTACTCGTCTGAGAGGGGAACATACACAGCTTCAAGGAACTGGTGGACATATGGGCTAATGGCTTCAACCATGCAGAGCAGGCCGGTTGCGCCCTGACCTAGCGACGGGCCCATATTTCGGAATTAAGTGAAGAGGATGACTAAGAGTAAGAGAGCAGACCAGACTGAGTTCAATGACAGATGTATTGCGGCGGTTATGTGTGGGAACACACATGGACAATACAAGTAACAGACAAGTACAAAAGTACGAGCAAGTTAAGCTACAATGGAAAATGGGGTTGTGTTGAAGTTGATAATAAAGCTAAAGAATAAGAGTGGGAGCTACAGCTATATAACGAGCGCGAGAGCGCAAGGAAGCGCGGCGCTCTGCGATTATGTAAGGCGGGTATGGCATAACATAATTGAAATAGTAGTAAATGAATTTCAAATGAATGAATGAAATGAACTAAGAATATGGACTTGAAATAGAATTGCAAATTCAGTTGCACACGGTGTGGAAGGGATAGGAATTCACTTGGGGTTTGGGGAACCAGGTCGTCCTGTCACGGCAAACGAGATAAGCACAAATGGGGAAAATGTGTTGGGAACGTGTGAAAGTCGTCGTAGGTATCAAATATAAATGAAAGAGGAAGTTTTTGTATGTAATGAAAACTGAGAAAACTGTCATCAAGAATCAACGTGCTTGTGGTCTGATCAACGCGATCGGATCCAATAAGGATCAGAATGCATGAGAAAAGAGTGAAAAAGGGTCAACAAAAGGGAAAAGTCGAGCTTGTTGGCGTCGATATGAGAGAACGCGCGTTGGCGTGAACGTAACGTGAACGGATTCGTTGATCTGGACAGAAGTACAATTGGAGATGGGCCGTGTTGCCCTGTAACTGTAGAAACTAAGTACTTATCATAGAAATCACGCTTGTGGGCATGATAGTCTTGAGAGAAAGTGAGTCATCGTGAGGGAGCCTTACAGAAACTGAGAAAATGGGGGAAAGAGAAGCATACTCAATTTGACAGGTGGGAGGACACCTTTTATACAAAGAAGCAATAGAGAAACTACTAGCATGTGATTGCGCGTGTCCTCTTGCACCAATCACAATGAGCGAAATGAAAATTAAAGTAAAAAAGGAAAGGAAGTGGACGAATTGGGAAATGAAGGTAAAAATAGAAATATTGACGTCGTTGATCTTGAGTGATTGTTGGTCTGGTGTCGTCAAGTCCTCATCTTCAGGCTTCAGCATGCAGGGATGACTCAGGGAACAGCCTACCAATGGGGTGCTCTATTGACGGAATGCGACTCGGACCCACAACAAGTGTGGAGCACTCCCAAAAGAAGACATTCGGCCCTACCATCCACATGATCAGCCTGTCAAGTTGGATGTCAACTAGCCATAGAAAGGGAAACATGTCGAGGTCTTGAGCCTTTAAGGAAAGTACGAGTAATAAACAAAAACATTTGAAGAAAGGAAAATAAAACCAAAACCACAGCACAATCCGTTGAGATGAGAGTGAGAGTTTGATGAAAATCTTGATGGTGTGCAAGATGTGACGAATTTGTGTGATCAGTGCGTTGAGTGTATATGTGGGTCTTCAGGGATGTTGTCATAGTCTATCTGTAGCTCGAAATTAAATAAAAGGTTCATCAGTAATTTTGGTAGACAAAGAAAGTATGAGAAAGCGGGAGTATTCAAATATCTAGAAATACATGGCCATCTCGAGGAATGATCAAGAACCCCCTCGGAATGGGAAAGTCGACGGGTGAGTCTACTTTCCCTTCCACAACGGCATGACCCAGGATAAGTGCTATGTGCGAGGTGAGAGCGCAGCGGAGCGGATCAGATGATGATGGAGTCACGTGGTGCACACACGGAAATTGCTCGCACAAGAATAGATACAGGTTGCGATGCGAAACGAGGTTATTGCACGAAAATGGATGCACGAGGTGTGGGGAGCTCAGGAGACTTGCAGAAGCGGAAGCGCGGTGCGCGACACATGCGTGGGGTGCGCATGATGACGCTTGACTGTGCGGCGGTGCGCGGGAGTGCAGAGATTGCGGACAGATGGACTTTGACCATGGAGATAATGCAGAAGTGCTCGCACGAGCATAGCGGCGTGTAGAGAGCAAAGCGCTAGCTGGAACGATTTGTAAGTTGGCAAGAGGGTTCTAGGGGGTGTAGGGAATAGTCACAGGTGTGACAGATGTCACGGGGAGCATAGGAAAATGTGTGACAATGAGGGGGGTAGTTACGATTATAACAGGCGCGCAGGAAAATTCTATTGTATTAAGGTTTGACCTCAGCTTTTATACTACTTGTAATGCCTAACATTATGAGATCCTCCACTTGCCATGCATGGACCACTTCCTCAACACTCCCCCTCAAGTGTAGGATACACCGAGAGTGTCATGGTGGTGCTTGAAAGGTTGCCTTGGTAATGCTTTGGTGAGAATATCTGCAGTCATTTCACCTAGGCTAGGGGGCCAGGAAAGGTGTTCTCGGAGCGAGAGGCTGACTGCCATCATTGGCTGTGATAAATAATATACTGCACAGTCCACTGCATTTCATATGTGACCAGTAGATATTCCTCCCTCCATCTATTCCTCTGAGCCTGTGATCAAAGCCAATGTACGTGCCTGACTATGAAAAACATTAGTTTAATCGAAATGAATCACAACAGAAGACATTTACATTCCCATTAGTGTTTCTGCAGCTCGGCTTGCTGAAACGGTGGCTTTTGCTGGTTCCAGTTTGTGATGGCTCAAGAGCTAATCAAATCCAGCTTGGCTCGGCTTAGCCGATGGTTTCGAACTGGTTATAGCTGGTAAATGTTGGGCAATTGATAGACTCACACATTTGATACAACAAGGGTAAATGTGTGATAAATTTTGAGAAAGATGTACATTGTAATAGTAAGTAAGGTTGTATGCAGTATATTGAACAAAAAAAAGACCCTAGCAATCATCGTCATACTGTCCAACAACATGAATTACCTTGTCAATATCTATAGCATTCTCTGTAATCTCTGAAGTTAGCTTCTCTAACAGATCAGCTGCATCTTCGTTGCCATCTGCATAGTACTCCAGTTCATCTTCTGTGACAGCCCATTCCTCCGTAAAGTTTAGCTGTTGCTGCTTGAGCGAAAATTTCAACATTTGAAGTGCTTCCATTAACACAGGATGGATTTGATTGTGCCTCTTTGTATCAGTTTTGGCACTGGATGAAAAAACGCGCTCAGAAGGAATGGAGGAAGCTTGAATGGGTAGATAATCTAATGCCATTGCAAACAATACCAGGTGAATTTTTTCGCTCATCTGCAAACAAAACAGTAGCGGCAAATAAGAGAATAGTGAGACATTGTACTTACTGCCCAAAACCCTACAAGATCTGTGCCAGGCAGTGAGAGTGGCCCACCTCCATATGACTCAAAGTCTTCTTCGATTCCTTGGCCCAGCTCCAGAGTAGTGCATGAAACATTCATCATATCTTCAAGCCTGTATTGTCCAGCTAAATCATGCCAGCTTTTCTTCTTTTGCTGTGAGGCTGCTGGATCAGGTGTAAGTTGTTGAGTTTGTCCACAAAGATGGGCATGGTATTTTTGCATCTGCAACAAGTATATCAGGGTACTGTCACCGTGACAAACTGAGAGACTTACAGCTTCCTTTATGGTTTTGATGGCCTTGGTAACATAGTGAGGCTCCCAGTGTTGTCGAATCCATGACAATCATATTGAGGGATTGAGGACTGGCCATGTCAAGTTATTAAATGACATATGAATCCGAACTTTAACTCACACATCGTGATAACGTAGGCACGCAAATCATCCATTTTCTTGTAATAGGTTGTCGCCCACTGGATACCGATATCTGTCCATCATGCCAAGCGGGGGTGATTTCTCCCAAGCTGATCCCACGCTGTCATAAACATCTCAAAGGCAGGAATTGCGCCTGATAAAAGGGGAGTGTGCTCAGTTGACATGAGTTGCTGCACTTGATGGGGTACCTAAGCAAAAAACTTAGCTTCGAACGGGTATCAATGTTAAAGACATATACCCAGTACGATCTCGAAATCCTGGAGTACAGTCCATTCCATATCAGTCAGTCTAAGTTTGGCAAGCCCTCTATTGACAGGCAAAGAAAGGAAATACTTGATGGCCTATTTTTATGAATAAGCATACACTTATAAAACAATGGAGCTCAAACATACTGGGCATAGTTTACGAAACCAATTGATCATGAAATAAAGGGAGTCCCACCGAACCTTCATATCATGTACAAGTTGTAGTTGCTTAACTTGTATAGTCACGGATGGATCCTCAGTTGACTTGAACCACCCTTTCTTGTTTCCATCCACTATTACTTCCACCAGATGGTCATGTTGTCCACCTGAGGTGCATACTGCTTGTATGGTACTCCGGCACAATGCAATTGGGTTGCAAGCAACTGCATCTTCATAGCTCTGATTATCAGGATCGCTTGGAGGGCCCGATATGGATGCGGTGAATTCCCCTGTATCATCTACCAGGGCAACATCAGTAAAGGCTTCAATGACGTGATTGGAACATATGTTGGTAACCTGTGGGAAGCATCTTATATGATTATGCTTGTGACTGAAATCAACCTTGTGAGGGCATAAAAGCACCTCGAATTCTTCAAGGAAAGTACCATTGAGTGAGGCGTTATCAAGGGTCCAATGGCCTCCCTGTGCAGACGCAAGCATAAAGTAAAAAAGGGTAAGAAAATGAAACTTAGACATGCCTTGACCATGATCCCAACTCGATCCAACAGATGGAGGACAATCCTTGCTAGCCTGGCCCTGTTGTGACTTCCTTGAAGACAGTGAAATGTGATTAGTGTCGCACACAGCTGGAGACTGTTGGTAGATTGGTCTCTATGTATCCAATGTGTGGTAATGGCCAGGTATGGGCACCGAGCTTTGGTTGACCAAATATCCACCGTGAAGGAAATTTGTCCTGGTGCATCCTAGAGTGATTGGTGAATACATGGAAACATAGTGGTCAACTGAAACAACATGCTGATAATTCCTGTTTTAAGACCTTGAAATACGAATCCCATGCCTTGATAATGGATTCATGCATCTTCATTCGGCAGGGAATGTCTTTGTCCTGGAGCTCCTCACGTAAAAGCAAGAGAAGCTGTCGAAATTCTGGGCATTCAATGACATATATAGACTGCAAAGAAGGTTAGACTAATAGCAAACATTAAAAGCATACTTCACCAACCTGATCATCTGCAATGATGAAGTTTAGGAGGTGCTGTATAAATGCCTTCTGGGAAAATGGAGGACGTTGCATTTCACGTCCAGGGGCTGCAGGGGCTGTTCCAATTTCACTCTCGAGTATAGGGACTTTCCATCACATTTCCCGACACTTCTGGAGATAGATATCCTTGTGGTGGCTTAGGAGGTGTTTGTGCAATGGACCATTTGAGGTGGTCGCCAAGAAGCTACCTGCACCAGGGTGTAAGTCTACCCCGTTCACCCTAAACAACAAACCTTGTCAGTACAATGTATGTAATTATGGAGGACCACGTACTTGCATGTCTTGCATAGAGTTCTGGTTACTGGAGGAACCTTGGATCTGCATTTAAAGAAAAAATCAATATCCTGTACCATTCGGCTTTGTGAGGATTCTGAGGCTTGCTCAGAAGGCGTGACAGGTCTAGTGGAGGTAGCAGAGCCAGCTACAGGCCCAACACTAACTGGAGAGCTCAGTCATTGTGCATGCTGTACATCTTCATCAGCAGACTGTTCGTCCAAGCCAGTAAAGTCAAAGTCTTCTCCAGAACCGGGATCTTCATGAAAGTTGACTGGTGTGGCTCTATGTCCAGCTGTAGGGCGAGGTGCTGGCTGCTGTGCTGCAGGTGCTGGTCATCTGCCTCTACCTCGGGGCATTATGGAAGCTGCGCAATTTATAGTGACAGGACTGTAGCATAGTATATTATAATGAGCCATGGTTTGGAGGTAGCACCTCACACACCATTAGTGCATGTATTTAGTACAAAGGGCAACTCAAGGAATTAATATGAATGAAACACGATAATAGTTAATTCAATTGGTATCTTTGATTGAACGTCTCATCTACTAGGTTCTCATATGCTGACATATGCATTTCAGGCTGCACATTACAGATACCCATCTAACCTTGAGGCCATACATCCAAAAATCCCAAAGATTGCTCACAGGGCAAAGGCAAGGACAATGCTAACAAAATTGATGACTGCAAGGCCATGCCCAGCTGAAGATGAAAGTAAACTTGGATTATGCCAGTGGAACCTATGGTTACCATTCCGAAAGTTCGTTTTTTGTCTATATTTAACCTTGTCGACTCACTTAGCACATTGCCACCCCTGTGTGATCCCTCCTCCAACTTTTGCATCACATGCATGATGCCACTAGCTTCACCTACATTTACACCGCATGCAGCCTGACTCGTGTATTAGTTGCACACTTCTCTCAGCCTGTTCCAATGATTTCTAGCCAACAATCTCATTGCGGTTCCTTTAGGTAACGTTCCTGGGGTGCATTTCTACACAACCTGATCTGGGCTGTTATGCTGTTGCTCTAGTATTTTCTACCCATGGTCTGAATTGAGAATACAAAGTATCTGTGTTAGAGATTGTTATCGTCTCTCCTTTACACCGCCACCACCACCTGCAAAATAGTAAGCATAGGAAGCAAGAACTTGAAATACGAGACCAAGAGCATTACCATGGACATTGTACCATATGATGCCTATCTCAGATTCTTAGTTCTGACTTTGTGTACAGCACTGAGGAACTGCAACCATGATGCCTAGATAGAGGAGGCAATTGGCTCTTAACTACAGAGAATACCCTAATAAGAACTTGAAGTTCTCCGAGTCTGGGCCAGGCTATATCATGATTGTGACTCGATAGACTGCTGACATAACCTCTACAGTTCATGTTCTCATGGTCCACCATGATGACTCTGAGCAAGTTTACAGTATTTGCCTACAGTTTTGAATTTTGATTTTGATTATTAAATGTCCTGGACAGCAACATGGCTGTAGAAGCTGAAGTTGACAGTCCTGCTGTCCTCTTGCAATGTAGTCCACCCATCTGCCCATCTCCCTCAAGCTATGGAAATCCTGGCAAAATGGCCGCTGCATCAGTACTTCATTGCAATGTTTACACTAGGAGTATCAATTATCCTGTGCTACATAGGTAAGACATATCTCTACCCAGAAGGAACTAATCACTCATACAACCATTCATGATCAGAATGTAGATGTCCAAATCAGACATAGCACTTTCAACATCCTAGCAGGAAGAGACCAAAACATCCACAATGTTGACATGGCTTCTGGTATGCACAGGCTTGTGTTCAGATTTTGGCACTCATGAAAAGATGTCGTTGGGTCCAACAGCCGTGAAGGATGTCATCATTCCCAATGACAAATCTTCCCACTATTGTGGTGGCTCTGCAATTGGAATCGAGACGAGTGGCTCCAGCTCGGTGGATCTCTTGAGTGGGAATACATTCAACATCGTAGCTCAGGGTGGGAATTCGAAGGCTCATGGGGTAATTACACATGATGAAAGTAAGGTTCAGATTGGAACTGGTAATAGCTTCTATGTTGCCGAAGAATGTGAGTCCAAAGGCTCACTGATGTGATTGATGTTTGCTTACTGGGTTTATAACACAGAATGCCTAGCAACATCACTAGATCCTGGCAGGATGATATATAACTACCTGTACTTACTGTTTATAGCTGTTACATGTACAGCTGTCATTAGAGTATGAATTGATATATAACTACAACTGTGGTTACCTGTATGTATCCCACAATGAACAGCGGGCTGCTGGTCATTGGCCTTTCAGTGATTTGACCACCCTCTTGGTAATTATAAATTGTTGTCTCACATTTAGATCTGTATTCTGGCCTCTGAGGATGTGCTTCTTAATGCTCAATTGATGGACCTTCTATTCTGCCTATTCTTGGGTTTGACAGGCCCATGAGGGGTCCAGATGTCTTCACTTCGTGATGTATATGTTTGATTCCTGTCAGATGTCTTATTTTCCAATGATTCATGATATTATTTCCCCAAAAATAAAATATTTTATTACACAAGGTCTTTATTTTTATTATTCAATTTGCCTGCAGTGCTCCTATTGCGCACATCACTGCATAGAATATACCTCGACTCCCATTGCTTGCTGAGGTACTGCTCTTGCACTGTCACCCGTTGCCCTGTCGTCCTGCTGCCCCATCATCCCGTTACCCTGCCGCTGCATCATCCTGTTACCATTCTGCCACATCACCCCATTACCACTATCATCCCACTCCATTGCCTGCCTGGCCCTGCCAGCTGCTGGCCCTTGCCAGCTCGCCTGTGCATGCACCACACCTTGCTCATCCTGTTGTCCTCGTAGTTCTGATAGTGGTCCTGGTGGTGGTGGTCCCTGTCCCTGTCATCCCTCAGCTGGTTTTCCCCTCCTTGTCGTTGGTGCTCAGTTTTGCAGGTTGTAATTGGGTCGTTCCGCCTGTTTCCATTGTTCCCATTCCCATCCCTGGCATTGGTGTCATCTCACGTCTTTGTCATGGTTGTCCTTGTCTTGTCATCCTTGGCTGCATTCTGCTGGCTTGTCTCCCTGGTGCCCCACCCAGCCTTGCACTGTTCTCATGGCCTTGCCTGGTTGTTACTGCCATCTGCCTCCCTCCCTTGACCCACCGCCTGGGTAGTGCTTGGTGCTTGGCCACATTTTTGTTGCATCATGTTGTCCCTGTGGTACCACATCATTGCAGGAGGACTGAGTCAGAACCTGGAAAAAGCGAGAAAGTTCCTGAAAAAGACAAAAATAAACATCTATAGCAAGTTTACAGCTGTTGAGTCAGGTTGTTAGGGTGTGGGCTGAAGTGGCTGGTTACAGAAACAAATGGATGGTGCATGATGGTGAGAGGCACCACAGAGAGGGAAGTGGCATTTCAAGGATGGTGGAGAAATGTTTGTTTATCAAGGTTCATTGGACGTACTGCCACCTATTCCCACGCTCGGAGCACGGAATCAACAATAACAGGAGCCTCACCCTACTACAACACAGATGTCCGAGGGTCTAAAAAGTGTTGGGATACAATAGTTTACCATATTAGATCACATCTGGAGTTAAATCTCATCAGGAGGTTGAGAATTGAGTAAAAGTCAGATGACACCATTGAAATGGTTGAAGTTGTGCTAAGATTACTACTTAGATGTACTACATATGCAAGTCGACTCAATAATATCTATCTTTGCACATTCGAGTTTCATTTCTCACTTAAATGCCATCTACTGCTATCATGGCACCTCAATCTAGAGACTAGCTGTATGAAAGGGTTGGCTGATCTTTCATTTGATGCATTTATTACAGACCGATCCAGAGCTGATGAATATGAGTGTACCTTGTCATCAATATCATGTTTGGGGTGGCTCGCGAGGGCAACAGGAAATCATACATGTCCTCTAAATCAGAATAAAGGGAAAGCTTTGAGCCGTGGCGACGATCACGATGATTGTGAGCTTCTCCAGCTTGTCTGCTAGTGGCTGAGATATCATACACTTTCCAACTTTCACAGAATATGTGTTTTGGATTCAAATATATCAATTCGCTATTGAGTCGGTCTCACCATCCCCACGAAATTTGATAAGAAAACATAACACAGAAAGAAAAGGGAGGAGGAAAGAGAACCCAAAAAATTATTTTCATGAAAAACTGAAAACATATTCATAATTCTACAGAAAACAACAGACTTGAAGCACTCACTCATGGCTATAAATAAGTACCATTGATCACTACTACCAGTACATATCACTTGAGAGAAAACAGAAGAAATCATTTCCATAGAAAAATGATACATGGAACACGAGAAGAAAGCAATACGATGCCAATGGAACTTGTAGTGTTGCCATGGCTCAGCCGAGGTTTTTCAATAAATTGGCTATAGCATGCCAGGTAAAATTTATAAAATCACCGAAATATTTGACCGTATGGACAAGCCCATAGGCCGAGGGGTCTTCCGCCAACATCAGTTGATCCAATCACTCGTTCCTGACTTATTTGATCGGCTTTGATTTCAAGCCGAGCCATCAAGCCAAAATTCGTTTATTGAATAACTCGGGGAAGATCGATCGGATTAATTAATCGTGGCAGAGGACCCCTCGGCTTATTGGCTCGTCCATATGGTCAAATATTCTGATGATTTTATGAAATTTATCTGGCATGCTATAGCCAATTTATCGAAAAACCTCGGCAAAGCCAGTGGCAACACTAAATGGAAGACAGAATATGGAAGCTGAAACACAGAAGGACTCGCCAATGACCATCTATAAATACCACTGACTCGGATACCTATCACTTCCCATATTGCCTATATTTTGATGAAAATAAAACATATTTTATGGAAAACATGAGACTATGACATGACACAATCGACGGAAGACAAAACACAAAGAACCATCAGATCAGATCACACTGCTATGTATAAATAGTACTTGGGCACAATTTTAAACCGCACCACTTCCCGATCACATTTCTGGAATAGGTGATAGATTGATTGACAGGAAGAACCCTGGATAAAAAAGGATTTATCGCAGCAGGGTGTGCAACAATATGGCTAGTGGGAATGTGCCCAATGAGCAAGGGGCTGCCGTGGGAACCATGCACTAGATCTGAACAGCATGTGCATTCGCTATATATTATGTAGACCTGTAATTTACAGCCCCACATGTAACAGCTATAAACTGTCACTACAGTGCATTTTATGTATGAAAAGGACATAATAGCCTGGCAACATTCACTCTCTGATGGACAGTGAAGGAAATTAGGGTAGATAATTTCTACTAGAAGATCGTGTGGAATTTTTCCCGGTGAGTAAATTCAAGGTTATGCTGTCTTGCTGATGTGTGATCAATTGGATCATCAGGCGACTTGGAATCTGACAGCACCCCTTCACAAGTGAAAATATACAAAGAGCTACTGGTGGGAAAATTATAATGACCAAGCCAAGTCAAAATTACACATTGGGTCTACAGGTGACCTTTCGATCCTAGTTAGGTTAAGTGTCCTCAGCATAGATGACATGAGAAATCTCATTTCGGATGCACAGCGAAAGAGCTCAGATATCCAGGTCAATCAGATAAAACATATCAAACAGCTTTTACATGCCTTATCCTAAATACCCAATACATCTCTCCCACTCTACCTCTTCTCTCCATGACTACTCAGCATGAGGTAAGTCGGCACGGAATAAGGTATATCACCTACTACTCCAGCAAGCTGACTTTCCTTCCATGCATCCACAACACTGGATGATCAGACAGTGGATGCCAGCCACAGCACATTCATTGATGTAGGTAGAGATCACAACATCTATAACATGGCGGCTTCCAGTAAGTAAGCGGATCACACTATGGTTCATGGCTCTCATAATTAGGTTCAACAGCAATGGGAGGCACGTATTCCAATGTTCCTTCAAGTGCTTCTGGCTACTGATAAAATTTCCCCTGTAAAGGCTCTGCAATCGGAATAATGGCCAGTGGATCCAGCAAGGTGGACCTCGTTAGCAGAAATACATTCACAGTCATTGCTCGGGGTGAAAATTCGAGAGCTCAGGGGTTGGTCATACGCAATGAAAGTCAGATTAAGATAGGGACTGATAATAGATTTCATGTTGAAGAAGCATGTGAGTCTAGAGCTTAGGTATATGATCGATATTTGCTTATTAGTTTTTCATACAGAGTGCCACATACTGATTTGCGTGATGTTGACAATGAAGTCGATCAGGATGAAGCGCACATAGGAATAAAGCTGTATTTTGCATAGGTTGAACTTCTTTGGTTGAATGGAGTGATGTGCCCAGCCCAGCTCAGTAGGGCTGCACACTGTCTGTTGAACAGCCACAGCTGTACACGGTACACTGCATGACAGCCCTGATCAGGTTGTGTAGAAATGCACCCCAGGAACATTACCTAAAGAAACCACAGTGAGATGGTTGGCTAGAAATAATTGGAACAGGGTGATAGAAGGATGCAATTAATACTATAGTAGGCAAGTCAGGCTGCATGCGGTGTAAATATAGGTGAAGCTGATGGCATGCGATGTCAAAGTTGGAGGAAGAATCGCATGGGGGTGACAATGTACTGCAAGCGTTTAATCCAATGGTGAGTTGCCAAGTGTAAAGATAGACAGAAAACAAACTTGAATGGTAATCGCAAGTCCCATAATCCAAATTTACTATCATCTTGTGACTCTATTAGCAACGTCACAAGCTCCCCATCGCCTGTTTCATTGAAATTTCAGCATAACGCCTTGAAACCGTGGAGGCTCCTGGTCATTAGTATGGGATAAAATGAGAGACAGTGTTCTGTGTCCAAGAAGAAACAAGGCATGGTAGCGGTCTAGCTCAGTGCACGGTGGTGGTTGAACACTAACCGTGATAGCCACCATCGCAGTGATCAGCAAACATGTGAAATTTTAAAGTGTGATTCGAAGAGTCGAATCATGGGAGTCCAACCAACTGTGCCGTGCTGCTTCAAGATTTGAATCTGCCATGCTCTGCATACCAACCTGGTTCCAGCTACATTCAGAATGATAGGCCCCATCCAAAAAATCACACACATAGCTGGATCCCAACTTTTGATTTCAAAAGGAAAATGGTATGATAAAAGTGATCACTTAGGCTAAAATCAGGCTAAAAATAGGCACCTCATACCATATTATGTTGCGGCTCACTGCCAGACCTCTCGCATAGCTTCGAATGTCTGAAAAAGGGTACAATATCATCAAAATTCAGGGCCCACAATGTGTGTAATTTTTCACAAGGGGCCTATCATTATGAATGTAGCTGTTATTTGACATGGTCATTGTGGTGAGTTCAACCTAGGTTACCGTGTTAACAGCTTGCAGCCCATTGTATACTGACAGGCCACGGCTACTAAGTGGACTGTAGGTGAAGTTATGCATGTCGCAGGTGGTTCAGGCAAAGCACTAATCACCAAAACTTTCAAATTCGCTGACCAACTTAAACCAAGGCACATGCCGTTGCCCTCAACACCGCATCCACAGGAATACACAACCCTATTACTCAACAATATGCATTGTAACTGCCAGCACCTCTCTAAATCTCTGTCTGAGCATCTCAATCTGTGTCTCCTTTACACATCCCTCTCCAAGAGCTGTGTAGAGGTCAAACAGCCATCCAGGGATGTAGTAGTTCAGGTCAGCCTCATGGTCAACTAACAAGGTGGCGTCAACATCAGGAAAATCAAGCATTGACTTATTTTACTTATCTTGCTTAGAGCCCAATTAAGGACATTAAGTAAAATAAGTTCATTTTTTTGCTTAAAATTTTGATGAGTTAAGTAGATATAATAGAGTAAGTTGAAGAAGGAGATATGTAAGTAAATTAAGATCTGTAAAGAGCTTGTAAGTAAATTAAGGCTATAGAGAGCTCATAAGGCGTTAAGGACTACTCAACTCAACTTCTAAATTTCTCTAAGTCCCGTCTCAGCATTTCCCGAAATGGACATTTGCCATCACATGCCATTGCCATGTCACGCATCACACACTTGTTTGCTAACACCGCCCTCTCTTCCTTCCTGCCTCCCTGCCTCTCTTCCTTCCTGCCTCCCTGCCTCCCTATCTTCCTTGTGCCTCCCTCACTCACAAACATACCTGCCAGCAAGAGAGCAACCAGTAGCAACAAATGAGCCCTCTCAGATGCAACACAGGCCCGAATGACGACTGCATCGTTTGGGCGAGTAAGCTTTTTTTTCTTTGTTTCTTGCTCTTATCAACTAACAAACAGTATTACAGGGTTTAAACTACTGGTCATGACAGGTGCCAATGCGAGATGACCCATGCCCAACGATGGCCACGCAAACCCCCCTCCTGCCTGGCAAGACGGATGCGAGGCCATTAATTTGGATTAGTAGGGATACCTGCTAGGTATGTACCATCACTCCCATAAACCCGCCACATCTTAGTTGACCCCCTACCTACCTCGATGCAGGAAACACCACACAATGCCAACACAAATCTGCCAAGGGACGACTGCTCCTGGCCAATGATACTGGGGACCCCTAGGTCAGCAGAACAAGACCAAGACCCCCTCCACCACTGCGAGCACCTGCTCGCAGGGTGGATGGGTGGTGCTAATTGCCTATCACAAGGAGGATGAATGACCAGGAATGACAGGTACACCAGCACCTGCACCAGCACCACACGCCAATGGCATTGACTATATGCCGGCTTCTAGCCCTACAAGCCACTGCTTGTAGGGTGGAGCATGGGTGTTTTCAGATGACATCGACAACCACAGAGATGGGGCCACCCAACCACAACAATGAATGACACACCACCTGCCTCCAGCCTCATGAGCAACTGCGCATGGGGTGGATCACAGGTGGAATGATGACAGGGAGGCTGCCACAATGATAGCAGGTGAATGGCATGGGGAGCAGGGGATGGGATAGTGCCAAGTGGGATGATGGGGGAGTGGTGACAATGAAGGGAGTGGGGATGATTGGAGCAGGAAAACAGTAGCAATGGTGCTACCACTGTGTACTATGTAATTAAATAGCCAAATATATGTTCTTTAATATCTCCACTTTTCATACTTAGATCACTGCTTAATGTCTACTTAAGTTCCTTAATGACATGGGTAGGCAACCCCCTAAGTACTGATCCTTGCCAGACTAAGTAGGTAAGGCTGCTAAGTAGCGAAATCATGGGGAAAATAAGCTGATTCAGCAAGAGACCCTCCTTATTGACTTATTCTAAGCAGGTTTTGCTTAATCGATGTTTACTTAAATCTGCTTAATTTTTTCTGTAAGTGTGATTAAGTCGAGATTAAGTTGATTAAGTTGATGTTGGATTTTCCTGATGAAGTCCGTCTCCCTCATAACCCTTGTCTTCGCTGAGTTGCCTTTCGTTGTCGCCAATGTCTGCTTCCATAGAGAAGTTGCCATTGCTTGCTTTGTCTTCGCCTTCATTGGATACTAATTTGGGTTCGTCAGGTTGGTTTACATTCTCAACTCTCTCTCCCTCCGCAATTTCCGCTTCACCATCCCACTCATCATCATCCTCAAATAAAACCTTTAACAACAGCCCCTATAAACACCACCTTACCAACAAATTAACAATTGCAGCTGAGTGCATCGGGTTCCTCGCCGCGACATCAATTACTTCATACAAATGAGAATTGATCATTGTGTCCGCTTCTTCTCCTCCCAGCTCATCTTCGATAATCCTCCTAAAGAGTCCGCGGAACCTTCTCAATGTCTCTGGCGAATCTTCCTTTTTCCAACCTGGTTCTTCAAACCCGTACCTATATGCCATTGGGTCCCAATCCCTTGTTATCAACCCAGGGTACCTTGCATATCCCAAACACTGTGGGTAGGTCGCTACACCGTCCCAATCCAAAATACCTGTCAAGTAACCCTCTTGGCTGACCAAGAGGGTTTGAACGTCAAAGTCTGAGTGTGCAAGCATGAACTGTTTGCTTGCGACCACGGGGACAGCATCAATAATGATTTGCAGAAGCTTTTGTTGGCCATGCGCAAAGTTGGGGAATGACCTGTCTGGCAGAGAATGGAATGCGAGGGAGTGGAAGTGGTCTTGAGTGTGATCGAATGGCCCAAGGTCGGGAAACTTGATATCTCTGGAGGTTTCATCGAAGTGGAGGGAATGCAGATTTTGGATACCTTTGATGCGAAGTGTGTCTGCACAACTGTCCCCAGTTGTAGTAGTGGTATGCTCAAATTCCAACTCTCCCAATTTTGGAGCAGAAAAGAATCGCAGCTGGATCATTGCAGTGGCAGTGGACTTCAGGATGTTTTCTCTTCTCCTCTCCAACATATCAGAATCACAGGTTGAGTCATTCCATACTTCATACACCAGCTTTCCCTCCAACCAAGTCATCATCATGTATGGTGCTCCTAGCTCATTCTCAAATGTTACATTGTAATGGACCACCTCTGGTACAGGTATGTTCGTGTTCTGCTTTATAAACCGCAGGGTCAGTGCATGTGCCTCTAGCATTTTTGCATCGGTCTTATGGAAAGAGTCCCTTTTACCGTGTAATGGTATGCGAGCGATCCATTTGGTAGTGTTGTAAAAGGTAATAATGTATATTATGTTGAAGCTCCCATATAGAGGGTTGGACTCAGAGGCGCCAACTGTACAATGAGTCAGTGGACAGCCGTGAGTATGGCTGGTGATAGTGGCAAGTTCGC
>QMFE01000398.1:304-12384 GCA_003314665.1 Tricholoma sp. MG77
ACATAATTGAAATAGTAGTGAATGAATTTCAAATGAATGAACGAGATGAACTAAGAATATGGACATGAAATAGAATTGCAAATTCGGTTGCACATGGCATGACCCAGGATAAGTGCTATGTGCGAGGCGAGAGCACAGCAGAGCGGATCAGATGATGCTAGAGTCGCATGGTGCGCGTGCGGAAATAGCTCGCACAAGAATAGATGCGGGTTGCGATGCAAAACGAGGTTATTGCATGAAAATGGATGCATGAGGTGCAGGGAGCTCGGGAGACATGTGGAAGCGGAAGCGCAGCATGCGACATGTGCGCCAGGTGCGCATGATGACACTTGACTGTGCGGCGGTGTGTGGAGATCGTGGACGGATGGACTTTGACCACAGAGATAATGCAGAAGTGCTCGCACAAGCATAGCAGCATGTAGAGAGCAAAGCGCTAGCTGGAACAACTTGTAAATTGGCAAGAGGGTTCTAGGGGGTGTAGGGGATAGTCACAGGTGTGACAGATGTCATGGGGAGCATAGGAAAATGTGTGACAATGAGGGGGGCAGTTACAGATCATAACACATAGGTGCTACATCTTTGCACATCTGTGCACACTTGAGCGCAACCCGTGCATGCAGTGCATGCTCACTCATCATCAACCGCATGTGCTCTTGCTCCTGTATATCATGCTTGTGCCACTCCCTCACTCTTGCACCCTCACACTCGTCTTGGTCATCAATACTGCCTCGTTCCCATGCCATCACAAGTCCATGTGGTATTATCCCCTTGCTGAACGATCTGTGCATCCAAATATGTTCCTGCATGTGTCCTCTTACTTGTTCTGTACTATCTCACTCACACTTTTATTTTCCACCTTCCTATTTGCTCATCGTGATTCTTTATTTAAGTATAGTTATCTGAGCTATGCTGCTCTGCGCAAGGAGTGCCACTTTTCCTACATAGCTTAAATACAACATAGCTAAGTTTCTTGTAACTCACTTGTTAATCGAAAATTGACATCGAATACTGAATTCCCGCTCTCATTAAGTCTACCTCCTGTCACCACTTGCATGCGCTTCACACGTCTGCACACTCACTTTGCGCTATGCTCATCCGCTCTACCCATGTGCTGCACTCATGTGTGTGTGCATGACCGCCACAGTCTCGCTCTGAAGTTACGGTCCATCCAGAAACTGAACAAGAGGTGCAACCCTATTGGGAAAGTGGTTGAAGCCAAGACCGTGTGTTTTAGCATAGCTCCATGTTCGCCCAACATCAGCTAAGTCATCAGTGCACATTCTTGCACTGTTCCCTAGTACCACTGAGCTGTACCCGATTCTTCCTACGACCCTGCCCCATGGTGTTCCTGGTTTGTAACAGATCCACCACCCTGCGAGCAGTTGCTTGGTGATGATACTCAACCTGGAAACCCAAACAAAACACCTAAAAGGGTCTTATTTGGTAAAACACAAGTCAGAGGAAGGTTGTGAATCATTCTAAACTTTCACTGATCTCCAGATATGATTGAGGAATTGATGCAAAGCTATTTTGGGATGTGCAAAGCTATTTTGGGACATGCAAAGCTATTTTGGGACATGCAAAGTTATTTTGGGACATACAAAGTAATTTTGAGGAGTTGCAATGATTTTCGAGATGTTGTGATATTTTTCAAGATCACAAAATAGGACTTGATGATATCGACAAGTGATGCAAAGATTGATAAATGATATGAGAGGTGAATGATGATGAATATGAGAGAATGACAATATTTTCAGAAGGCTAAATGCAAATGAACAAGTTTAAATGAAGTCCAAAGAGTTTTCAGACTGAAACTTGTGACTCAAACGATGAGAAGAGAGTTTTTAGCTCTCAACTACTAATACTATACTTGGGGGATGCTTCCCTTGTTGTTTATTGTAGATAATACAAGGTTTTTATGTTACAAGGAAATGTAGCTAAAAGGGGAAAGGAAACATGAGGGAAACATGAGGAGATGGAAAACATGTGGACTTCAGGGATAAAGTGATAACCAATATGGAACAATAACCATGAGTCTAGGGAGTGTGGGAGACAATAAATTGAAATACAGACTGTCCTTTTGTTCTAAAATTTGCTAAAATCATGAAAATTGCAAAATATTGCAAAGTATCATGTGATGTGCCTTGAGGTGATGTGAGCTGCATAAATATAGCCGAAATGTGGTTTGTCAAAATCAATTATGTAAAGGGGAAGTGATGGGAAGCATGCAAAGTGTCAGGGTCCATGCTAAAGTGTGCAAAATAGGATCAAAAATGCAAAATCTTCGAAAATCTTCGAAAATGTCTGAAATTTGATTGGAAGCTTGCAAAATAGTTGAATAAGGCAAACACTATCGTGTCCTGCAAAGTGTGCACAGTAGAAGAGATGAGTAAGACAGATAAAAGTAAAAGTGTGGTAAGAGACTCGGGAGGTAACCAAGAAACCAAACCCAATTCAAGTTGGGATGAAGGCCAGAAGGTTACTATACACAAGTCTCTGTACACAAGGCTTCGTGGGTCACCGATGTTGGGTAACAAGACCAATGACTGCCCACCAGAGCATAGCTCAACCGTCGGTCAAACTTCCCAACAGAGCTATGTGTGAGGGTGGAGGTGAAGAATGGGCATGTTATTATGTCGGAGACAAAGAAGAAAAGGAGCAGTACAGCAGAGGATCAATACTACGTTGTGAGATCGAAAGATAGATTAAAGGAATGATTAGTGATACCGAAATTTTTAGCAAAGAGCTTTTGTTGAGCCTCCCATGCATGTGTAATAGCAGTGGGAATAATAAGCTGAAGACGACGCCAGTAGAGCAAGAAACATAAGGAAAACCAACCACCAAGCTTCATAATAACCTCTGGCGCAACGCCAATGGAGAGGAGTTCGACAGAACCACCGATACGGTAGCTATGTCCCAAAACAAGGTGCAAGTGAGTAGTTTTGTAGATATCGGAAGTGACACGCAAGAAGTTGTCCTTGGTCAAGTGTGACCAAGAATCCCCATTGCGGAAAGCGCAAAGAGGGGCATTGCGATCAGTGATGTTGTTAACGCGGAAATGATTTTCCAGTGCACAAATAGGACAAAGAACGTCGTTGGTAGCAGTCAAGATACATTCACCACCACGGATGCCGGTGGTCTTTGTCCAGACTAAATGAAAGCTAATAACTTTATGACCATTGCATGAAGAAGTTGACAGCTCTGTTCGACGAGTAGTGTCATGCTGGAAGGAGAAAGATTGTGGTGAGTGAATTAGTAATTCACCCAAACACCGACAGCCCCAAAATGCGACCAAGGCGGCAAACCAAATGGCGGCATCTGCAGGTGAGGAAAGATCAAGGTGACACCTGAGTGTTATGAACCGCGAATGGGTTAGGAAGGACAAGGTCGTAGGAAGGATTGGATACAGCTCAGCAGTACTGGGGAACAGCACGGGAACGTGCACTGAGGACTTAGCTGATGTTGGGCGGACATGGAGCTATGCTAAAACACACGGTCTTGGCTTCAACCACTTTCCCAATAGGGTTGCGCCTCTTGTTCGGTATCTGGGTGGACTGTAACTTCGGAGTGAGACTGTGGCGGTTGTGCGCACACGTGTGAGAGTGGAGCGCGCGCGGGTTGCGGCAGGAAATGAACTTTAACGAGAGCGGGAAGGAAGCGTTCGAAGTCGGTTTGATTTTCGATTAACAAGTGAGATACAAGGAACTAAGCTACGTTGTATTTAAGCTACGTAGGAAGAGCGGCGCACCATGCACGGAGCGGCGTAGTCCGAATAACCGTACTTAAAATAAAAGATAACGATGAGCGAATAGGAAGGCGGATAATAAAAGCGTGAGCGAGATGTTACTGAACAAGTAAGAGGACAAATGCGAGAATGTATTGGGATGCGCAGATTGTTTGGTGAGGGGGTAATACCACATGGACTTGCGATGGCATGGAGACGAGGTAGTATTGATGACCGAGACGAGCGCGAAGGTGTGAGAGCGAGGGAGCGGCACAAGCGCGATGAGCGAGAGCGAGAGCGCGCGCGGGTTGCACTTGAGTGCACACGGATGTGTGAAGGCGTAGCACCTACGGAACGATGTTGCATGATTATCTGGAGTCGGGTAGGGGTTATGGAGCGTGGTTGCACGGGACATAACACTGAGAGACAACAAGTGTGAATGAGTTACTGGACGACGAGGAGGTCATTTGAAAGGAACACCTTCATTATCAGCAGACTTGGACAGGGAGGTAATCCAAGAATCATGACCGAACCACTGTGCATGGTTGTATAAGTGCCAGAGACGTAAACCATTAAGCCAATTGCGAATGCATTGTCCTGTACAAGTACCAATAGCATCCGCGATGAAGGCGGCAAGGAGAATAACAGAAGCCGGCATGCGAAGAGATTCAGAAATTCTCTCGCGATCACAAAACTGTGTGAAATGCAAAAGTCCAGCGCCATATGACTGTTGAGTGACATCAGCGGTGGCGGAAAGGAGTTTTTTGAAAATCTTTTGGTGAAGATGTGGTGAAACCTCTTGAAGTGAAGCATGGGCTTTGAGAGAGTGCGGTGTTGTCCAAAGGATGACACGATGATCCGCAGGAACAGGAGGGTGTAGTGGACTTGGAGAGTACATATTTGCAGGTTGTGGATGGCACATATTGCATGGGGGAAGGAATGCTGCTGCTACAAGCCGAATATCAGCAAGAGAAGGCGTTACAGAAGGCGGAGTGGTAGCAGCAAAGTTTGGAATCAAAGAGCTAGAAAACAAGGGTGCAGGCGTTGAAATAGAAACATAAGGATTATCTGTAGTGGAGAGAAGCTGTTGTGATAGGGAGGCAAGGTCAGGGTGGTGGAGGTGGTAGGATGAAGTGGTGGAAAGGAGGGAGTGGAGATACAGACATAAGGATTAGGTTGGGAGGAAATGTTAGGTGAAGACTTGCGTGGAAAGCCAACATCGACGACCCCAGAGGAGGCTGTGGATGAACACATGTTACTGATCGTTGAGAAAGAAAGATTGCAGTTCCCGAGGCATGTCGAAGTGCCGCAAGATAAAGGTACGAGGACGGGAACCTGATTCCCCATGTGAGATTGGGTCAGCCGGATTGAGTTCAGATGCGATGTAGACAAATTTGGGAAAAATAAGACATTCAGTGAGGGCCATGTAAGTACGACGAACACAGAGGTTGATGGGAATGTTGGGGCTCCGGTGTTTTGTATGCGCCCCAATGGCGCCGTTGTTGTCAGAGTAGATGATGATGTGAGTATTTGTGAATAGAAGCTGACAAAGGAAGTAGATCACAAGTTCTAGTGCCACAGCCTCAAGCCAACAGATATAATGACCAGTGACTTTCCAATCGGGCACAAGCGGGAAAGCATGCCAGAAATTGCCTATGATGATACTAATACCCCAAGAAGTTGAAGCATCAACGTAGACATGAGGATCTTGAACAGGACCAATGGGATGTAGTTGACGATAAGCAGAAGGATTAGAAAGGTGTGAAAGCCACCAGTGTAATGTTTTCATGAAGGAGTCAGACAGGCAATGCTGTACGAAATTGTCTGCATGATAGGCTGGTGTGGAGTCAGAGGATACCAAAATAGGAGAGGAAAAAGAACAGGAAGACAAACCTGTGGTGAAGTTGGAGAACACAAGAAGTCGAGAGGAGCCATCAGGAAAGACAAAAGAAACATGGATGAGAGTGCCATGAAGAACTTGTATGGAACAAAGATTAAACTGTAGTCCATTGTTGTGATCGGAGAGCATGGAAGTAAGTCGAGAGAGATATTTCAAGTGCTTCTCATCAGGAAGAGAAACACGATGAAGTGGCAAATTTCATTGAAAGCCAATGAAATTGGAGACAGGCATAAAATGAGTGCCTGTCTTTTCAGGGTGCCAAGGAATATGAAGATCAGCAATGAGGGCCATTGCTGAATCACGATCATGAACATAAGAAAATTCACAATCATGAAAATGACCAGCAGGATTAGTGAAGCGGAAATTCTGAATGTCATCCTCATATTTGAACAGACGGTTCTCAAAACGTAGCTCAGCTTGCCAGATGTCAATAGCAGCATTGCAAATCATGCCAGCATTGCTACTAGCAGGACATGCACCAAAAGGATGTATGTGATCGATATAAAACTTTCCTCTGAAGGAAACCACAAGCCAAGGTTTGTGATCAGGAAGGGCAGGACAAGTGCGGTGGAAGGACTTGATATCAAATGCCATGGCCTGTGTACCAGGTGGAGCATTAGCCACCTAGAAAGAGAGGAGAGATAAGTTGGAGTAGAAAAGATTAAGAGAGACAAAAATAATGAGAGTAACAAGAACAAAGCGTGTGGAGATGACACAGGCATAGAATGTGAAGAGTAAAACATAAAGATGATGTGGGAGTAGGATGTCAAGGTGACATGAGAGTAAAATGTCAAGATGACATGAGAGTAAATTGTCAAGATGACATAGGAGTAAATTGTCAAGATGACATGGGAGTAAATTGTCAAGATGACAAGAGTAAAATGTCAAAATAACATGAGCAGGAGAGTAGAATCAGGGGGAGCAAGATGAAGCAAAAGAACAACTCACAGCTTCAGCAACGTCGCAAGACATATCAAAGTGGGTGGGAAAGTCTTCCTTGGATATGAAACTGTTGATGGAACCCATACCTGAGATAGGATCATCCTTGGAAAGGTTACGACAGACGTGATACTTGGGAGGAAACCCAGGACCCTGATCTTGCTCATCAACAATGAATGGAGAACAATAAATAGGTCCCCGAAGAATATGTTTTACTTCGGGAAGGGAGAAGGGCCCAGACATGCGATGAAGAACAATTTCGCCAGAGATGTATTCATCCACCAAAGTAGGAAAACGGTCTGCTGAAGGATGGTTTTTGATAATAATGGATTTATCGAGAGGAGGCATTGGACCAAGAGGGAAGCCATGGGAGAGATTATGCATGAGAAGAGGGTAGGAGGAAGTGAGATGGTGCTTGTGCAAAGCAGCTTCAAAGGCGTTGGCGTTATAAGGATGGACGACATGCACAAAAAGCTCAATATCGGAAGGAGAATTGTCAGGGAGAGTGGGGCGATGGCGAATGGTGTCAGAAAAATTGCGGTATGGCAAAGGAGGGTGAGATGGCAAAAGAGGGTGGGAAGGCAAAGAAGACTCTTCATCAGACACGGATATGACCATCTGTGATACAGGAACAGCGGGCATTATGTTCGAGAGCGGTGTGATCACCACTGCAGAGGCTGCAGAAGTGGACACAATCGGCACCATGTCGACCATCACAGGACTTAGAGATATTCCAGACTGTGCAAATTTGTTTCGGGGAGGGGCCTTTGAAAAGTTGGACGGTCCACAGTACAGCATCTGTGAAACAACAGAAGAGTGGCTTACCATCCTCAAAAGAGGTGGAGGAGGAGGGATGATCGCGATATTGGTGATCTCTACCGCACAAAAGGCATGTGGGAGATGTGGTCCGAAAGGGTGCCCGAGTGGAGGAAATATCCACCAAAGATGAATACCTTGGGCCTTTGGAAGGGCGAACATCGACATCCGAAGGCCGTTTGGCAGCTGGGTGAGAAGAAACTGGACTACCCATAATTTCCCAGGCACAAACCAGGACTTCAACACGTAAAGCGTAGACAGTCCAATCAAACAAAACACCCTTCATGACGTCCCGGCATGATTCGAGCTCAAAAGAATACCAATGTTGGAAGGAAGTCTCGAAATCCACCTGTTGGATGAAGAAGTTGCGATGCTGCCTAAACTCCACAGCATAAGATGTCAATGTCACTTCCTGGCCCTCATTAGGACTGCACAGAAGTTCCAGAGCTTGCAAAAAATTAGCTGTAGCTTCAATATAATGGAGGGGTGTAAGGCAAGAGTGGTGATCATCAGAACCCCAGAGAGAGACCATTTTTGGCATGTCAAGCAAGGGAATCTTCTCTGAAGCTGTATCATCGGCACCCCAGGGACAAGACAACTTCACATGCACGTCCTGTGGTGAATGATTGACGGTCTTGATATGGTCATTGGTGAAGAAATTTAAAGGAGGACAAGCCTTGTTTTTAATACCGAGAAGATAAACGGTGGGGATAACAGGGAGTTCACTTTTTCCCATCACACAAGGCGTGGGATTGACAAGCCGCATTGAGCCAAGAAGACTAGCCCTGGTTTTGGTCTCTGCTTCCTTGTCCTTGTCCTTTTCAGCCTGCCTATCCAACTCAGCTATTTTCTTCACATTTGCACATGCAAACTCAACCTCCCAGGTGAGAGAAGGAGGTAAGGGACCAACAGAGTCACAATATCGTTGACTGTCAACAAGATCTTGGAGCTCTCAGGAGGAATAACAATAAGGGGTTTTAAGGACCGGGCCAATGTCAAGATCATCGGGACGAGGATCAATGGTGGTCTTGGTGTTGACTGTTTTGAGAATACTATTGTTGTTGAAGTTCTCGATGTTTAAGTTCTCAGTGATGCGGATAGCAAGAGGCAATTCATAACAATCCAAAGCAGAGGGTACAATGATGTGTGCATCAAAATTGAAGTCATCAGTCAGTGGGCCTTCAATTCCAGCATTAATAAGTTGAGTTGGAGGCATTATTTCGACAAGAAAGATGAGCGCAGCAAATAAGAAAATGTCTTAGTAGCCGCGCATGCAGACGCCAACAAGTTAAACATCTGAGATTGTTAAGCCACGACAAGAAAGATGAGCGCAGCAAATAAGAAAATGTCTTAGTAGCCGCGCACGCAGATGCCAACAAGTTAAACATCTGAGATTGTTAAGCCAACATTGGCAGCATATAGACTCATGTCATCGATTGCCTTATCTGCCACTTGGTCTAGCTGGCTTCGCACGTAAACCCAGCTCACAAAAAGGTTTGAAAGATGCCAAAAATATATGTGAAATGATTGGGGAATGATTGTGAATGATTGTGGCTGTGCATTGACTATCTGCAAAATTGATTTCAGAGCTTGTACTGGCTAGTGGACCTATCATTGGGGCAGGGGGTGTCGCTGGGTGATGTAAGGGGACAGCCCTCCAGGTACATATATTTCCCTATTTACTGTTATCATCATACAATACTTCATGGAAACTCTTCTCATTCTTTACTATTCTATTCTACTTACCTTTATTTGTTATTGTTTGGCTACAGCCCTATTATGGGCAACTGGTAGTAGTAGAGACCCCTTTAATCAATCATCTAAGAATATCTCTGGTATACTTGCTTTATAGCATTGACTTCTGTCATTACATAGTCTTTATAGACTCCCTGTGCCCTTTGTGGCCCCTGGTGCCTTTGTGCCCTTTGTGTTTCCTCATCATCTGGGTCTTGCCCTTACAGTATGTTGGATTCCCAATAAGTGTCTGGCTCTGCCCCACACTCTACTGGCTCTCATCTGGCTCTCATCCCTTCACTGGCAATAAACCACATCACCCAGTCCCTTCCTGAACTTCCCAGGAACTGAATCTACCCTTGAGTCTGTTTTGCTGGCACACTCTGGCTGCCATACCTGGCCCCCCTGGTTCTCTGGTGACCTTTCCCAGAAACATACACTACTCCTGCCCTCTCTGGACCCTTGAGAGTGTAAACTACACAGCAACAACCCACCCCCCACTGCTCAGGACAACAAGAAGTCAAAAAACGCGTTTTTTGACTGTTTCACCTCCTGAGCGCCAACCACCTGGAAAGGAGCGACACACACGTGACCAAACTGAGCTCCTACATCCCCTGAAAGTCCCTGTAATGTAACGAGACCCCCCAGACGAGTCCAGCCGATGTAGAGCGATGAAACGCGAAAAAACGCGTTTTTGGACATCTACAGCCCCTCAGAGCGAACCGCCAAGAACCTGAGGTCGTGAACACCACCAAAACCTTCCCCCACACTCCCCCATCACCCCTGCAGTGAAATGACACCCTAACGACCCACGGAACATCAAAACAAAATGAAAATGCTCAAAAACATGTTTTTGATGTTTTCACCCCCCGACCATGAACCGTGGAGAAAGGATCAACATGAGTGGTTCCAAACGACTCCCCTACACCACTCCAAGGTCCCTGCAGCAAGCCGACAGCCTAGCAGCAACATACACCCCTGCCAATGTTGCCAGCTCATTAAAAGCACCTCAACCAGGCCTTTGGAATCCCCACTTTGAAGTGAGATTCTACAGATGTGTAAACACTAGGGAAGGGTTTGAGTGAGGAAGAGAAGAGGGAGGCCCATGAGGAGTATAGGAGGGGGCGAGATGAGTTCTTTGAAGCACAGTGGGCAGCAGATGATGCTGAGGAGGCTAGGATGCTGCAACCACTTCTTCCAGCTGAGGAAAGGGCACTGGAATATTTTGAGGAGGTGCTAAGGAAGAAATGGAGTCCAGAAACAGTGGAGAAGTACAAGAAAAGGTGAGAGGAAATATTAGAGGAAAAACATGCTGAAAATGCTGTGGCTGCAGAGGTAACAACAGCAACTGATGGCATGGACCCTGCTCCCTGTCATAACCTTCCACCAGCCACCCCTCCTTCACCAGTGAGTAGTCCTCCACCACCTACTCCTTTGATTTCCTCTCCCTTTCCCTCTCCTCTCTCCTCATCTCTTGCCACCTCCCTGATTTCACCTCCTGGTCTTCTGCATCCTTCTCAACAACTCCATGTCTCTCACCCACCTATGGAACCTCTGACTACCCCCCCAATCCCATCCACTGCTCTGACTCCCATTGTCCACACTATTGTCGATGTGTCCCCCAAAAACACTCCTCCTTCCCCACCTCTTGTTGCTGCTCCAACTCCCCTTGGCAACACCATCCATGCATCCCCCAAAACCGCTCCACCACCCCACCCATTTTCCTCATTTACCACTGGGGTGGTACTAGTCTCCTTACTGCTCCTACATCATCAGGGCAGTTATCACTGGCTGGTAAGTTGGCAGCCTGTATTCTTGGAGCTGCTTGGGATCCGCCCTGATCCAGAACCCCCTCCATTCTGTGATTGGAACTAGATACATTTCATTTCATTTTGCATCTTTCTGTTCCTTTTTTATTTTCTGACCCCGATTCATTTTCAGATTTTTATAGCCTTTTTTTTCTTTCTTCCCTCTTCTTTATTCTTTCATCTATCATTCAACTTCAATACATTGACACTCAACTCATTCATTCAACAACACATTTGTTCACACACACACTCCCTCTTTATTACTATCATTCATCATTACCACAATGGCCGACATTGAAATATCATCACTCTGTTTTGACTCAAGATCCATGATCTCGTATCCACCATCGGACATCACAACACAGTTGCTACCATCATCCACCATGCCCATCGTTCCCATTCCCAATCTAGCTACAGCGACATCGTTCAACATTGGCAACATTCAACCTTACCCCGAACACTGTGAGACCCACAGGGTAGGAAAACCATCCCATATTTCAACCACTTAATGGTGTAAAACAATATATTTATGGTATGGTTTTCATGTATTGATAAATCCCAAAGTGGAATGAATTTCATCATGAGTTGGCATGAAAATCTACCATTAAGAGGAGTTTTTTTCCTACTTGTAAGGGATGAGTCGATGGGATGAATTCCTCACAAATTTTGTCCCGAGTTCATACTGCATGATGGGATGAATTTTATCTTTTAAAGGGCAAAAATAACACCCCTCTACACAGGTTGAATTTCATCAACTTTCCAGGGGTTTAAAGGGAATGAAAGAAGGAGTTTTTTCCTCCATCTAAGGGATGTGTCAAAGGGATGAATTCCTCACGAAATTTGCCCTAATTCATTTGTATTTCATTCCTACTACAAGTATTTACCTCGGGCCCCGATCGGATACCCGATGCCCGTACCCAACTAGTTTATAAACATAGTTACAATTGCTTGTAAACTTCAGTTTGAATATGGATTAGTTCAATCTCCTACCTTGTCTCATTCTCTCTTGTCTCGGACTTTCTCTCAGTCCCGACTTGAAATTTGAATCCCGCTCCTTTTGAAATCTGGAACACTACAACAAGTGAAGGGCTTAACTTATAAATTAAAGTTGAGTTCCTTCTGTTCCCCTACATTCAGTCCCCACACAGACTTCTGTTAG
>QMFE01000408.1:0-11046 GCA_003314665.1 Tricholoma sp. MG77
TGCTGGCTGGTTGAATATCTTGAAGCACGCCATCTGCTCGAACTTCATAGCTCTCTGCATCAACAGTCATTTTCGGCGTCGCATCATTCCATTTGAGATCCTTCTTGGTGACATTGCGACAGTTTCGAACCGCTTCAGCTCGTTTGGATAGATTGTATGAAGCAATCGTGCCTGATACGATTGAGGCTTGAGAGACGAATGCCACCGAGTTGAGAGCCGCCGACCCTGACTTGGAGCCCCACATGGGTTTCGCGTAGAACGGTTGAACCGTAGGAATGGATGCATTCGGATCGCCCATCTGTGGCGGGGTTATGAACATGAGGTAAGGCATGGTTTTTCCGAAGCAAACCTTAGCAAGAGCAATCACGCCCGATTTAATCACCATCTCAGGTTTGGCGCCAAAGTTTTCAGGTTTCCACAGGACAAGATCAGCAAGTGTTCCAACAGCAACATGGCCTACAAGGTGGCTGATACCGTGAGTAATCGCGCTGGCTCAAGTCTGTTCAAGGCCTATGAGGCATGTAGAATAGATACACATACGGATTAATGGTATATTTTGCAATGTATCTCTTCACGCGAGCGTTGTCATTACCCTCTCCGTCTCCTAGGGAGGTGAGCGGGCCTCGGAACTCCTTCATTTTGCTTGCAGTTCTCCACGTCCGACTTACCACTTCACCCACGCGTCCCATGGCCTGCGAGTCAGAGCTGATCATAGAGATAGCACCAATATCGTGTAGTACGTCCTCAGCCGCCACTGTTTCTGCTCGTATACGAGATTCTGCAAAGTCCACGTCTTCCTTGATTGATCGGTCCAAGTGGTGACAGACCATCAACATCTGTGACGCAATCTAACAAAACTCCGAAATTGCATACATAACACTTACATCGAGGTGCTCGTCTAGCGTGTTTTGCGCGAACGGACGAGTAGGATTTGTAGATGATGGCAGAACGTTCTCCAGTCCACATACGACAATGATATCAGGAGCGTGGCCACCGCCTGAATTGTGCATCTCAGTTGCGTCCCAGTCGAAGCTTCAAAGGAACCTACCAGCGCCTTCGGTGTGATATGTATGGATGGTACGGCCCCCAAATGCCTCGATCGTACCTGGCGCTCACTGAGATAATGTAGAAAATAGCATTCTCGTACGTACTTTCGACAAAGCCACTTTCGTTCAATGTGTCTGTATGGATGTTGACCTAATAACATCAATGTTATAAGTTAGAAAACAATAAACACAAGGCACAGCAGTATACCTGAACGTCATACTTATCACCAACATCCAAACAATTTGTGATGGTTGCTGGTGTAGATCCCCAATCTTCATGCAATTTCAAGCCAAGGGCACCAGCTTTGACAATATCTTCTAGTGCATTAGGTCCCGCATCATTCCCCTTCCCAGTTAGCCCAATATTCATCGGCAACTCGTCAGTTGCCGCCAGCATATGTCTCATATAAAATGGACTTGAAGTGCATGTAGTCGCAGACGTGCCTGCAGCCGGGCCTGTACCGCCTCCGATCATTGTTGTGGTCCCTGCTGCAAGGGCTTCCTCAACTTGTTGCGGGCATATGAAGTGAATGTGTACATCAACCGCTCCAGCGGTGACAATGAGCTTCTCTCCAGCAATGACTTCCGTTGAAGAGCCGATGACGAGGGAGGGATGGACGTTGGCCATTACGTCCGGGTTGCCAGCCTTCCCTATTCCTACGATGAATCCATCCTTAACGCCAATGTCGGCCTGAAGACTCGTTATGAGCTGGAAAAAAACTTAAGCATTAAGGACATGAAGGCCGTACCTTGTATATGCCAGACCAATCGAGGATCAAAGCATTAGTAATTACGAGATCCAGCGATTCTGATGATGAGCGATTGGTCGCTTGACCCATACCCTCACGAATGGTTTTTCCTAAAGGGACAGATAAAAAAGAAAGCCAGAAGTTGCATGAGATTGAGCATACCACCACCGAATTTAGCTTCGTCTCCGTAAACAGTCTATTGTTGAAGTAGTTTGAATATCATTCTCAGATCGCAGAGACAAAGTCATACCTCATCATGTTCCACTTCGATCCAAAGAGTGGTGTCTCCAAGCCTGACCTTGTCGCCAACAGTCGGGCCAAACATGGAGATATACGTGTCTCTACCCATGTCAGTGTCAACTGCTATCTCCATGGCCTCCGGCTCAGGAATATGAGCAAAGCCTTTCTGGATTAAACCAAGTAAGATCTCATCTCTCTTTTCAAGGTGCACCACGCCAGATGCAAGTCGATTTCCACCAGATATTATCGCTGCTCCGGCAATATCACAAAGCGTCACAGTCTTTATGTCACCAGGTTCGAAACGGACAGCAGTTCCGGCAGGAATGTCAAGCCGCTTTCCATAAGCCTTGCCACGATCAAATGCAAGGGCTTTGTTGGTTTCTATAAAGTGATAGTGGGATCCCACCTGTATAATTCAAGTCAATAGATTGGACACTTGTATGCAGCGACTTACCTGAATTGGTCTATCTCCATTGTTGGCAACCCGCAGACGAATACGACGTCTGCCTTTGTTAATCGTGATCCGTTCCTTCTTGGCGATGATGGCCCCAGGTGTCTTCTCCAGTGTGTATTCCGAAGGGTCGGAGGCTGGAAATACATTGTCGGAAGGTATCGGAAGAAATGAGCCATAGAGTGCAGCCTCGAGGTTCCCAGATTCAGTGCAAATGGGATCGTGAACAGTCACCAAAAATACTCTACCACACAAGTCAGTATATCATACGATCGACGCTACTCGATGCTCACCCATCATGGAAACTGCCCTCCACTTGAATGGCATGTAATAGTGCTGGGACACTTGGCAAGACGTGTCGTCGACCAAGGAGACTCTTTCCATGCTGCATCAACTCTGCGACTGAATTGTGGCCATCTCGAATACGCTCTTGGAGTTGAGACGCGATGAGTGCTATGGCTTCGGTCTGATTAAGTCGCAGCCCTCGTGCGAGGCGTTGTTGGGCAAGAAATCCAGCCTAGGTTGGTTGAATGCGTCATGAAGAGATACAAGTGGAACAAAGATTCCGTGATATACCTGATGAAGAAGAAGTTTATCTTGTTCTCGAGGGTGCAGATGCATGTCGTGAAGAGAAAACGAGTGGGAATTAAGGGATTCGAGGCCGCTTTGAGCCCCTTTAGATAAGATAAAGGTATAGATAAGATAAGGATACAACGGCACATCGGTTTATTAGAGGGCGATCTGAAGGCAGTTCTGGGTATAATGTAGAATCCACTCCTTCTCAACGATGGAGTTCAGATGTGGAATAACGAGAGTAACGTCGACCAAGACTGCTGATGCCCGCTTCATGAATTCGCAGGCTGTGCGCCTCCTTCGGATTGTCCCCAAGAAGGAAATAGGTTCCGATCTGCCGGAGGCGGAAGTTTCCCTCCAATTGGTCGGCATGGTCCCAGTCTAACACATCCCGAATGATGAACGAGTGCAAATGAGGATTCCGGATTGCTATACGCAATGCACTAGCATGCATGTCCTCGTCCCCAAGTTTGCGCGTACGCGTAATGACAAATGACCGCAACATTGGTGCACACTGGATTGTTTGGGAAAAATCTTTCTGCAGATAATCGAATAAACTACAAAACATGCAAACGTTGGTGCTAATGAGACGCACCAAAATAATTGGGCCAGTTGCTGAAAGCTCCAAGTGATTGAGTTGAGGGCATGCACTCAATACACGTTGATATAGAGCGAGGCAATTGGGTCGATTAATCGAATCTAAGAAGTTGACGAAAATGGAGAGCGATGTGATATGAGGGACGAAACGGAGGACATCAGCGAAACGTGCCGAAGGACTAAACCAGTCCGTTAATTGTAGACATCGAAGGGCGGGAAGATCACCTGCAAGCTTCAATTGTTGAATTCTCCCGTTGAAGTAATATAGATGTGGGAGGGCGGGAAGGTAGAACATGGAAGATCTAGAGTAGTACATGCTACTCAAAAACCGAATGTCTTTTAAAGTCGAATGGGCTGACAAGAACGATGCCATCTCCTCGTCATCGCTGGGGAGTTCGTGGGGAGACAAGCTCCCGAATGATACACTTTTCAATCGGCGCCATCTGCCGGACAAGATTCTTCGAACGATCCACAGTTGATATGTATTGCATGTACCCTCTATGGTAAACTCCTCGAGGTCTGGACTCTCATTTAAAAGCATGTCCCATAAACGAACGGGCAATTCTTGGCCTTCACGAAATGCTGGAAGAGACTGTTCATAAACAGGTTTTACACTTTAGAAAGTACGAAATTTACAGGACCATCGGATACGTTTCTGTGTAGTCAAGGAGAATCCGTGCAAATCACGAAAACTGAAAAGCTAAAGGACAGGACCATGAGACCTTGTCCAACACGGTCAACTACGGAACGTACGTGACTTTCAGGATCGATATTTTGTGTCTTTGCACCAATTGTCGTTCCAATATTTTTCAGCAACGGGCAACTTGTATTACTCGAGTCAATCGTTTCCGCAGATCTAAGATGACTCACTAGGCTTTAAGTGTCCACCACAACCTGTCATGAGGAGCCTCTACTCCCTCCCATCTGAAACTGTGAAGGCGCTTGAGCCTTCCGTCGGAAGCTAATTGTTCAAGAGACGCAGCTAATTCAGACTCTTTCAGAGAGGTGTCGAGACCCGCCCAGCCAGATGAACGATTTGGACAAACGATGAGCTTTCCAACGAAGGCAGCAAGGTCAGGACGGTCTGCAAATCTCTTCAGTATCAGTCGGCATTGCTGGTTTGATGTTAGTTCCACAAAGGTGTAAAGCAAGGGTGCCAGGAGAATGTGGATACGTTTGGCCTTGTGCCGTTAACGAAATATGATTGAGAACCATGCATGATACACTTACTACCAAGCAAAATCTAAGAATCTCTGCGTTTGACAGATATTTGACGATTTCTAGTATAACATCTTCCGGGATGTCTCTTGCCGTGTTGTTCTCTTCGAAACTCAGCTGGCTAGATATTGCTGAGGTGGACGATGTGGACTTCCTAGGCGAGCGGAACATCCACCTTGAAGACTGTAGCATCAGGTAGCATCCTGATGGTAGTATCGAAGTTGACATGTTCAAATTGAAGCCTGAAGGGGATAGGGCATGGGAACTATATTACGACATTCGTACCATCCACCACTGGCATGTTTAAAACAAATCAACGTTTCAGCTCCACGTCTCTCTAGCCGGTGTTCCTTCGCAACGCAGCCTGAGGGTACAATCCTGTAATCCTCTCGGAGCGACTGTACAGTCGGCCTCAGAGGGGACGATGCCATATCGCCAAGGGGTGTCTGCCATGCAAATGTGAAATATACCTCGCTATGGACGAGGTGCTTTGGTTTCTGCTCGGGTTGCTAAAGCACTGTCCAACATTCAAGCTGTGTTGAATATGCGGTGTATCGAACTTGTATCGACTTGTAATCTCGGATAATCGCTTCTCTCAGGTCCGATCAGGTCGCCAGGGATTCCGTGATGAGACGAGGGTGTTATGTATAAGTATAATGTGATGTTCGAACTATGGATTCCTCAGCTGGCCTCTTCTGCCTGGTGCTGGTCACCAGATATCGTTTGCACATTTGCTGCTCTTTTGACCCACACAATGGTTCAGACTTCATTCGCCGTTCCCCTTGCATTCTTTGTCCTTAATCGCATCACTATAGAGTAAGAGGTTTTGTTGGTTGGATGCGGTTGGATGCTAACGCCCGAACGTAGGAATGCAATGCAGGCCGCGAATTCCACGTTGCCTGCTATGCAATTGACCGTGCCTCTGACCATGCAAACGTCAACCCTGACTTCTTCAGCCAACACAGCTACTCCAAGTATCCCACCCAGCACGGGGCAAGCCCCCTTTCCCATCGCAACGCCGCGTATGGTCAGTGGGAAAGCGACCCTGGAATTTACAACCCTCAATCTTCCTGCCTCGTCCGTTGCGTTGCCCCCTTTGCGAACAATCATTGCTGTTCCGAAAAGCGACAACACCGTCCAACCTCTCTTTGGAGTGTCTGGTGATGCCACGACCTTCCCTTCAACTCCTGCGCCCCCAGTCACCAGGACGCCTGCCCCGGAACCGCGACCATCCTTAAGCACAGTCGCTAGTACCTCAACGGACAGCAGTCCATTGCAGCCCACAGTCGCCTCGCCTACGATTCACCCGCCATCTAGGATAACGACACCAGCAGCGCCCGCTTCACGAATTCGCCCATGGGTCGTACCGACTACCGCATTCTCTACGTCGACCCAAACAGCCTCTATTCCTCTCACCCAAACTGTGAACAGTGCCCCAACTCCACAATGTTCCTTCACGCATGCCACTACTGTCTCAGCTACGCAACGCACCGTTACAGAGACCATCACCGTCACTGTTCCTGCCATCACGACGTCGGCCCAAGAAGATGTACCCACGCCCTCTGCAGCTATCTATGGATACAACCCGGTCCCAGAGTCAACACAAATAGTCCTACAGGATCCCTTCAGCCAAAGTGTGCCTGTTACTAACAGAGCAATCAAGTTGCCGCCTCAGGCGCGGGCGAACCTCCCGACTACAGCGACAGCTGCAGCACCTGTTCCCATCAGGATCCTACCTAGCGAGCAAGATATCTTCCCCCTTCGCTGACTTTACATTGGTGTCTTGTGGAATCGTATTCTTGAAGTGTGTGCTGTCAACTTTATATGATTTTGAGACTGATGTTCATTCAAGTTTAGGAAAGTTCATATGGAATAAACATTGTTTCGGCGATTTCGAATAGTGGCTGCACTATCAAAGCATGAAGTAAAACACGCAATCTATGATTGAGTAGGGGCACTCGTCAACGTAAACCGTCATCTTGTCCAATCGGTTGGCCAATGTAGTGTTTTGACCTTACGTATCAATGACAACCATGTTAGAGGAAACAAACTGGATGAATCGCATCATCAACGTCGACGTCGTTACGATATATCCTAATGGTGACTAATGAGATGTAGGAGAGCAGAACAATAATAAGATACATAGAAAGCGAGGTATACAGACAGGAACAATAGATCGAAAGCTGGGAAAAGGAAAAAGAATCAGCAAGACAAGACATGCACGCTATATACATATGAATCGACTCGAGTAATAATCAACAACTGTCCATCCATCAGTCAACCAGCCAAGCAAAAAAACGAAACACACCCTCACTTCCCATTCTCCTTCCCTAGTCTTGACGCCCCCATACTCCCATTCGGCTGATACATATACTGATGCTGCGTCCCCGCCCCCGCCTGCACATTCTTCCCTTGCCCCGTCCCCGCCGAATCCGACGGACGTGGCCGATAATAACTGGTACGTTGTTGATCTCCCTGGCTTGTGACCTGAGAAATAGGCGATGGCGTATTTGCAGCAACGGTAGGCATGGGCCATGGAAGGCTAGATGTTTTGAGTGGGGGTGGTGGGCGCTGAGTGTGTGCGAGGGCGGGCGAGGCGCCTGGGGTGCTGGAAGAGGAGGGGGAGGTAGTGGTTGGTATGGGTACGGGTATTGTTGTCGACGATGCCGAAGGGGGTGGGGGAGGGGGTGGAGCTGGATTGCTTGATCCTGCGGCAGTGGTGGGGGTGGATGGGCTCACTGTTGGCTCGACGGCTTCATTCTCTCGCCGTCGTTTGGTACCCCGAGATGTACTTTCCTTAAGGCCAAGCGAGGTTGCTTTGATCAGGATCTGATGTCTATGAGATGAAAATCATTATTGCTGAGTTCTCTCGTATGGAGGGCGAGGAAGAGGCATTAAAACAAACCTGGTACGTCCGTTTCCCCATTGATGTACAACCCAATCCCACTCGATCTCGCCAGACCCGCCAGCAGATCGACTGTCTTCCGCTAATTTCTTCAGCCGTTCTGTCTCCTCATCTGACCAAGCACCCTGATTAACTCCAGCACCCGTCGCAGGGGACCCAGAGATGGTGGTGATAGTGGTAGATGTAGCTGTAGCGGCAATAGGAGCAGCAGTCGAAGCAGAAGTCGATGGCTGAGGCGTTTGTGCCGTCTGCTGCTGGGTGGTCTGCGTGGCGGGTTGCTGGCTAGACGGAGGGTAAGAGGCTGTCCCATAACCGGAGTATTGAGGGTAATATGACGTAGTGGGGTACTGGCTTGGCGGTGCTGCGTACACGGAATATTGTGGATAAGAAGATTGCGTTGAGCCTAAAGATACAACGAACGACTGAGGGTTAGATATGACCGGGGGAGTTGACGAAGTAGCTGCTGTGCTCGTGGAGGCGGGCCCTGTCGAACCTAGTGGGGCTGATGTCGTTGCATTGGAGTGGTTTTGTGCCGGTTGATATATGGGCGGTACTATGGTATACATAGGTGGCGGGGGCGATGTGATTAATTGAGAAGGGTTGGCAAGCTTTATTCGTGAATTTGAGAAGTGAGATAACTTAGTTGTCAAGTAAACTCACAAGATTATCGCAGATTCGTTTGGCGTCACCTAGCATGACAAGTGGATCAACTTTAGTGGCGGGTCCCATCTGGTAAGATTGCGCTATGACAAGAGGTTGAGTCCCTTTCTATAGTGTAAAATAAACAAGATGCCGAAAAGATGGGTTCGAGGATCGCTTACAACAAGTTCTTCGGCTGCATTGTAGAACTCTGCACAGAGGTTTAGCACGCGCCATTGGAATTCGTAGTACTGTTGATTATGTACATTGATATCTGGATGTTGAGGCGGTGTAGTTCCGGCGACGGGTTGCAGACCTTGATAATAGAACTGGTTTTCTTGCTGCTTCGCGGGAGATGATCCGGTGCGAGGTTTTCTATTTTTTGAGCCGCGTGGACGGCCTGGTCGACGCTTTGTGCCAGAATCCTGTGAGTCGTGGTGTATTGTTCGCATGCCAGTTGTTGTTCTGATCGTACTAGAGGTCGATCCTAGATCTGACAAGTAAAGTGGAATGCACACACCCTGGTCTTGATTGTGGGGAAGCAGGGCTACTTGCATGATTGTCTGACTCGTTTTGGTTAAGTTGCTGTTCCACCATGCCCTCATCGTCGTCATCGTCTTCTTCTTCTTCTTCTTCTTCTTCTTCTTCCTCTTCTTCTTGACGATGAGAAGTAGATGATTTTGGATTGTAAACAATAGGTGTACTTGAATACTGAGCATGAGGTGGATGCAAGGCATGCGAGAGAGGCTGATAGTGCTGAGGGTTGTCCATTACGATTCTGAAGAACCGTGTTGGATGGGACCAGCAACGAGGAGAGCTGGAGGGCAATAGGATGAGGAAGACATTGAGATGGAGAATAAGAATATCGGATGGATTTACCCTTGGTAATACCCCTGATGAATGTTTTTTATATAGGTGTCTACCGAAAAAATACGAAACTGGATGATGGAAATAACTAACCTTGTTCGATCGCTTGCTTTGCCCTTCTACTTGTCAGTCTTTCCTTCAATCTAGCCTATTGCTGGCTGTATTTTTTTTGCCTCTGTAGAACCAGATACCGGATTTACTAGCCCCGACAATGTCCTGTTTGTTGTTGAAATGAACGACCAGGTGCGTGGGAATCATCCACGTCACGTCACACCCATCTAAATTACCGTCAGTGTCTGCCCCAGTTCTCCTCTGTATGATATCTGCACAGAACATAGGGATTTGTGGCAAAGAAAATGTTTGGTTTATGTGGACAGTTAGCCGAATTGAATTCTTGATTAATTACTATAACCGAGTTTTGGCTAATTCATTTGTCCTTATTTTATCCTCACGACCCAGCCTTGTCCAAATCGGGATTCGATCACCCGTACATAGTAGTACTGGCACGCATAGCCGTATTTCTCTTTCTTACTACCATCATGCACGTACTCTCCCGTACTCTTCCTTCCATTGCCAGCGCGTATGCACTCCAATTCCGTACGTATATCACGCGTCTTCGTCGCGTCTCTAATACATTACAGTATTTGCCTTCGGTTTTGTACCTCTACAGGAGGACAGGTTTTATGATCTAGGAGGCGCCCTTGGATTTCTCTCATCCACATTTCTCTCTTTGTACTACCCCGCGCTCAAAGCAAAATTTATCGATGGTATTTCAGGAGCTCTTCCAGCTCTCTCGACTTTCGCACCTAGACAACTTCTCTTGTCTGCCGCGCTTGGAATCTGGACCGTAAGAATGGGAAGTTTCTTGACTCTCGTGAGTTCACGGATTTTTTTACCACCCATATGGCATCAGCCAATTCAAACCAACTATTTCCAGAGATCCATAAGAACTGGAGGGGACGCCCGGTTCGAGATCACCAAGAAAATGCCTCTCAGATTCACGGTGTTTTGGATAGCACAAGGTCCGTACATGCGCGCATACACCCGTTTATTTCTAACGCCCTATAAACTTAGCGACCTGGATCTCCCTAATCGGCCTCCCAGTATATCTCTGCAACGCCATCCCGCCGTCAGCCCATCCCGCCCTTGGTCTGCGTGATTATACCTCGTTTGGTCTCTTTGCTGCTTCCTTCCTCTTCGAATTCGTCGCCGACAACCAAAAGTCTGCTTGGAGGATTGCAAAAGGAAAAAAGCAGCACGACGAAAAGTTCATCACCGGCGGACTGTGGAGTATCAGCAGACACCCCAAGTATGTATATATGCGCCCTGTTCTGCCTATTTCTTATCCTTCATGCGCATATAGCTATGTAGGCGAAGTCGGAATATGGACGGGCATTTGGGCGCTCTCGACTGCCGCGCTCCAGACGGCTTACTTCCCCAAAGGCACTGTCGCGCTCGCCACTGTCAGCCCACTGTTCACTTGGTTCCTTCTTCGAAATGTATGTTAAAAGACCCCCCATTTTTACATTTTCACACATACCGAAACCCATAGGTGACTGGCATCACTTTGCTTGAGAAATCGGCCAACCAAAAATTCGGCAACGACCTCAAATGGCAAGAGTATAAAAGGTGCGCTGTTCTTTTCTAGTTGGTTTCTCAGTTCGGGATCTGCTGACTGGTGTGAACGCACAGAACCGTCCCTATTTTTTGGCCTTGGGCATCTGTAAATTAAATTATGATAGCTTTCGCTGTCTGGTAAAC
>QMFE01000410.1:0-14595 GCA_003314665.1 Tricholoma sp. MG77
TTGGAGGGGGGGAACATGTAACCATGGCAGCAGCACCCATAGCGGAGCCTGTGCCAGAGTCCGGCATTTCCCTTAGCGGTCACGTGACCTTGTTGATAGAGATGCGTGTGTGTAGATAGAGAATTCATTTTGGCTTGTCCGCGTCTTCACCGCCTCGTGTCTAGTAGTAGACGCGAGCCGTTCCAAGTTCCTTGTGTCTAGTAGTAGACGCAAGCCGAGAATCCGCACGGCTCCAGCGTCTAACGTGAGTGGAGGGGTTTTTTTATTCTGTTCTGGTTGACTACAACAACAATGACCCCTCCCTCGCTGCTAATGCAAGTGGAGGGGTTTTTTGATTCCATTCTGGTTGACTACAATAACAACGGCCCCCTCCCTTGCTGCTAATGCGAGTGGAGGGGTTTTTGATTCCGTTCTGGGTGACTACAACAACAACAGCCCCCTCCCTCACTGCTAATGCGAGTGGAGGGGTCTTTGATTCCATTCTGGGTGACTACAACAACAACGGCCCCCTCCCTCGCTTCTAATGCGAGTGGAGGGGTCTTTGATTCCGTTCTGGGTGACTACAACAACAATGACCCCTCCCTCGTGTCTAACGTGAGTGGAGGGGTTTTTTGATTCCGTTCTGGTTGACTACGACAACGACGACCCCTCCCTCGCTGCTAACGCGAGTGGAGGGGTTTTTGATTCCGTTCTGGGCGAGTACGACAACAATGACCCCTCCCTCACATTTAACGTGAGTGGAGGGGTTCTTTATTTCGTTCTGGGTGGCTATGACAATGACGACCCCTCCCTCGCTGCTAATGCAAGTGGAGGGGTTTCTTAGTGTATCTAATTATGTAGATTTATATTATTTCTATAAAAATTCTGTGGGAAACTGTGAGTACCTGCACAAACCCCTGTAGCACCGCACAAACCCATGATAAACCTGCACCCCTAACCATAGTGGGTGCGGTGTTCATGGGTATGGGTGCGGGTACCCAAAAAAATACCCGGGGGTTACCCGTGTCATGCCTTACCGCTAATGCGGACTTGGGCGAGATCAAGGATTTATTGAGGGAGATGGTGGAAGGACAGAAGATGTTGGCAGTGGAGGTAAGGGTGTTGGGGGAGAATTTGGATGGTAAGCTGGGGGGCATAACAGATGCGATACTGTGGGGTCAGGATCCTGTTCAGGATGCCGAAGGTTATGCAGATTGGGCGGAGGAATGGGATGAAGAAGAAATGGAAAAGGAATTGACCAAGTTGAAAGAGGAGACAAGTTTGTACGGGGAGTTTTTGAAGGAGGTGCTAGGAAAGGAGGGGGAGGAATTGGAAGTTGTAGAAGTCGATAAGGAAGTGGAAGGAGGAGATAAAGAAGTGGAGCAATTAGTGTAGTGAATCAGAGTACCAATTGGGAGTCCGATCGTGACTAAAAAATATCTTTATCAATGAAGTGTTTCAAATTATAACAGAAGAGGACCGGGTTTGTTAGGGTTATGGCAGTGGAAGTCCGATACAATTTCTTGCGCATGATCAAGTTCAGTGGCTGGTAACCATAAGTTTTCTTCGTCAGTGCCTTCATAACCTGTCCAACGAACGAAGTAAAGAAGTTTACACCTACGCCGATTGTCGATCTTCGAGTCGAGGATTTCGGCAATCTCATACTTGAGTTCTTTGTCGATTTCGATGGGAGGCAGGGGTGGTTGGGTACAGTTCTGGATTGTGTTCGGCACCGAAGTTTCTAGTTGAGAGACATGGAAAACTGGGTGAATAGCGCGGAGATGATCGGGAAGCTGCAAGGTAAATGAGTGAGTACCGGGATGGGCTATGATGTCGTAAGGTCCTGAATATTTTTCTGAGAGTTTCTTGGAGGGTCGAGTGGTGCGAATGTGTTCTGCACTAACATATACTTGTTGGCCAACTTGGAAGTCTGGAGCGGGTTCCCATCAGCGATCTGCAGGACCTTGATAATGAGCTTGAGCTTTAGCCATCTGATTGCATAATTCAGCATGGAGCTCTTCAAGGTCAATAACGAATTGATGGGCTTTGACGGAAGCTAACTTGCATTCTGGGAAAACTGTAATGTTGGGGTGATAACCTTTGTTGGCAAAGAATGGTGTTACACCGGTGGTAGTGCTGGGAGAGTTGTTGTAGGTGAATTCGGTGAGAGGAAGGAGTTCTGACCAGTTGTCTTGTTGGTAGTTGCAGAAAATGCGAAGATACTGTTCCAACGTTTGATTGAGATGTTCAGTCTGTCCATCGCCTTCTGGGTGATAACCCGAAGTGAAGTGAATCTTCATATTGAAGGCAATTCCTAGTGAGTGGAAAAAGTGTGATGTGAACTCGGAACCCCGATCACAAGTAACATGCATGGGAACTCTGTGTTTACTGAAAATGTGGATAATGAAGAGTTTGGCAAGTTTGGGTGCCGTGATATTGTCTGTGGTAGGAATGAAGATGCCTTGTTTAGAGAGTTGATCAACGACTACGAGGAGTGCGGTATGACCTGAAGAGTTGGGGAGATGTTCAATGAAGTCCATGGAAATGGAGTTCCAAGGCCGCTCAGGTACCAGGAGTTGCTTCAAAAGTCTGTAAGGTTTATGACGCGGGGATTTGGACCGTTTGCAAGTGGTACATGAGTAGTGTTTGAAAGTCCGGTTGCATGGACCAAAAAAAAACCGGCAACCGAACCAGACCCAACCGTGGTCCAGTTCATGTTGCAGCTGCAAAGGAGGTGGTTGTGGACCGGTCTGGTTGCCAGTTGCATCATTTAAAAAATATTTATATACCACATAAAGACCGGTTGCAAATACTAATATATTCTAACATTGGGGCGTGCCCAAACACAAGGGAACAAACGTGGGGGATTTATATACTGTGTGGGTGTGCACGGACCATTTGCTAATGTTTGTGTGCACGTAGAAATACCCATGCACCATTGTTTATGTGCAAACACCACCATCACGAACCACCACCACCAATGCAACCACACCACCAACACCAACACAACCACCACCACAAATGCAACCACCACCACCACCAATGCAACCACCACCACCATCAACGCAACCACCACAACCACATCCACATCCACCATTGGGCTGGGGCAAACGACGGGCTAGGGAGGGGCTGGGGGGGTTTTCCTACCCCAGTTCATCATTGGTATATTTTCTTTTCTCATCAAATTGCATTTTTACTACTAGTTTACAGGCAACGGCACTTCTAACAGGGATGACAATGACGGACACAGCACCAGCACCACCCTGCCTGCGAGCCACTGCTCACGGGGGGGATCATGGGTGCTAATGGCCACATCAAGCTGCTGGATGACAACCACAACACGACAGACGACAATGATGACACGACGGACAGCGATGACAGTGCCAACAGGGATGATACAGAACCACTACCCTGCCTGCGAGCCACTGCTCACAGGGGGAGATGGTGGTGCTGGCAACAACACCGATAGGGAGCAGAGATGACAGTGCAAGGGGATGCAGCAGGGTACGTGCAAGGTAAGCACTCCAACCCATAAGCTTGCCACATCACCTCTTACTGCCCAACAGCGACACCATCCATCCAGCACCAGCACCTGCCCCCGCCGTTGTGAGCTGCTGCTCGCACGGGGGTATGCAGGTGTTTATTAACTATGATGTCGAACCACTACCCCGCCTGCAAGCCACTGCTCGCAGGGAGAGATGGTGCTCATCGCCGATGAGCGCCCATGCAAGGTAGCAAGGTAAGTACACCATAACCCTGTAAACCCGCCACGTCATCACTGACCCCCTATATCCCCTGTTGAACAGGACCATTCACAACGACAGTATCCAGCACCCACCCCCACCGTTGTGAGCAACTGCTCGCACAGGGGAATGCGGGTGCTAATGATGATGGACAAGGTTCCACGAACATCGAACGTAGCACCACCAGGTATGCATCCCACTGCCTTGTAAACCCACCATGTCACACTAACCACCTCAAGACTAGCAGCATCAACCCAGCACCCACCCCCACCACTACAAGCAACTGCTCGTGGGGTGGATCGCAGGTGCTAATGGCTAATCAAACAGACAAGGGACGACAACAAACAATGAATGGTGTGCAATGGGCAGCAGGCAATGAACGACAGACAAGGGACAACCCCCCGCACTCGCTGCAAATGCAGGATAGCGGGGGCCAGTTTTTCTTTTTTTTTTCGTACACTAGTGGGGACCAACCCCTCACACATACTGTGAGGGGAATATTTGTTTTTCTTTTGTTTATTATTTGTAGCACCCCTCCACCGCTGCGAGCCTCTGCTCGCAGGGTGTGAATGTAGAATATCTATTAGTGTTTAGCTTAGGTTACCATTTGTATTACTTACGTGGTCCAGACCGGTCCTAAACCAGTCTGGACCAGTTTAGTTCTGGACTGGTCACAACCGGTCCAGTAACCGTTAGGCAACCGTGACAGACCGGTTTTATACCAGTCCAGTCTATGGTTGCGTATATTTTTTGAAATACATGAACCGGTCCAGTTCACAGTTGCCCCCTAAGGTGGGCAAAAAACCGGACCGGACCGGACTTTCAAACACTATACATGAGTTGCAGAACTCCTGGACAAAGGTGCGGAGGTTAGGCCATACATAATCGCAATGTACTGCTTCAAGCATTTTGTTTTGTCCGACATGACCTGCAAGGATATGATCATGTTTATTCTGAAGGACTTTGAGTCAGAGGTCCACGGTATCCAGTACAAAAATCTGATCATTCTGACAAAGTAGACCACTTTCGTCAAGAGTCCATTTAGAATTGGTAGGAGTCGGGAGTTGTGCTGCAGAAGTGGGGTCAAGGGGTAAGGATAAGCGAATGTCGTTGTGAAGTTTCTCAATGTCCATAATGATGACAGAACAGATAATCAGAGTTGCAAAGTAAGTAGCATGAAGTGAGGCAGAAAGTTGTTCTTGAGTGAATATAGGTTGGAGATTGCTCTGGTTTGTGAGGACGAAGTCGCTATTTCCCCCTTTGCAGTAGACGTCCCAACATCTAGTGAGCGCATCAGGTTCAGCTCCTAATTTCCCTGGGCGGAAACAAATAACCATATTGAACTGTGAAAGATACTCTGACCAATGGGCTTGGCAGCGGGAAAGAATCTTCGTAGTAGCGAAACATTCCAGATTTTTGTGGTCAGTGACAACATCAATTGGAGTACTGCTACCTTTGAGGTACTGTCGCCAGTGTTTGAAAGCCTCGTAAATAGCTAGTAGTTCTTTGTTGTGAGTGTCGTAGTTGAGTTCAGCGGAATTGAAGGAGCAGGAATGAAAAGCAATAGGGTGAATTTTGCCGTCGGAAGTCCGAGATGAAATGATCATGGTGAGCGCATAGTCAGAAGCGTCGGTTTCCACAATCATATCTGCATCAGGAATCCATTTAGTAAGAACAGGAGTGTGAGTGAACTGCTCTTTCAGGAGCTCAAAGGCGGCGCAGCAAAGATCATCAAATTTCCATGAGACGTGTTTGCGTGTAAGGCGAGTGAGAGGAATAACAATGTTGGAATAGCCGTGAATGAAGCGCCTATAAAAATTGCAAAAGCCTAAGAAAAATTGAACATCCTTAACTTTACAGGGTTCTGGCCAGTCCAAAATGACTTGAATTTTGTCCTGAGCCATGCAGAGCCCATTGGAAGAGATGATAAATCCGAGGTATTCAACGCTATCCTTGTGGAACTCACATTTCGGGGCAGCCGCGTAAAGTCCGTTTTTGCAAAGTCTTCTTAACACTTCCTTGACGTGTGCTTTGTGTTGGGTCATGTCTTCTGAATAGATAAGAATGTCATCGAGATTGACAATAACACAAACATTGAGGAGGTCACTGAAGATATCATTCATGAATTGCTGAAAAGCAGCAGGAGCATTCGTAAGTCCGAAAGGCATAACAAGCCATTCAAACAAGCCATAGTGAGTGTGGAATGTAGTCTTCCACTCTTCGCCATCAGCGATCTGAACGAGGTGATAAGCATGGCAAAGGTCGATTTTATTGAATATGCAGGCTTTCTTCGGGGCATCTAGAAGGTCCGATAATAAGGGTAAGGGATAACAGTCCTTCTTGCTGATTCAATTGAGGCCACGGTAATTGACACAAAGTCGTAGACTTCCATCCTTCTTTTTGACAAAAAGGATAGGAGCGCCATGCAGAGATTTCGAGGGTCGGATGAATCCAAGGTTGATGTGTTCGTCGATAAAGGAGCAGAGGGTTTCTAGTTCTGATTGGGATAGGGAATACATGCAGGAGGGAGGAGGAGTGCCGTCAATTTCGATTTTGAGGTCGTAAGGACAGTGGGGAGGAAGTGCATCAGCTTTCCCTTTGCTGAAAACATCAGCAAACTCATGATAGTCCTCAGGAATTGAAGATAAGTCCGTCGGGTCTGCCAAAGTGGCTTTACCAATGGCACCTTCAGGGGATATCTGGAGTTGGAAAGAAACTGATTCAGGAAGTTTACTAGCGGGCATATAGGCATGGGCATTAATCAAAGATATATGAGGTGGTGTTGACTTGGGAATGGGATCGGGAATGTCAGGAATAGGGTTGGGAATGGGAATGGGAATGGGAATGGGATCAGGAATGGGGTCCAACAGTGTGTTCACAGGAGGGGTTTGCAAGTATTGCATCGACGGTGCTAAACCTCTATGATCATCAGAACGGAAAGAGATAAGGCCAGAGAACCAGTCAATCAACGGATTGTATTGTTTCAGCCAATTGTATCCAAGAACAGAGGAACAGGAAGAGTCTAGCAGGGTTACATAAAATGTCAGATTAAACATTTCACCAGAGGCAAAAGTAACCGGAAGTTCCACTATTTGGGTAATGATAGAGTTGCAAGTTCCATCAAACAAGCGGAGTCTGATCGGGGTTATCGAAGAAGTCGGAATGTTATTGTCTGAAACAAATAATGAGTCTATAAAACAATGAGAAGATCCTGAGTCGATAAGAGTTCGGGTGGAAAGGGAATATGTGAAAAGGGATAGGGTGATGAAAAGGGAATCGGGATTGGAAAGAGCGGACACATTGAGTCAGACGAATTTAGCTATGCGGGTAAGATCAACGCAATCCTCAAACTGTATAGCATTTCCTTGAGGATTGCAGACTATTTTTTTGAATCCGCGGGGTCGGGCTTCGGCTCAGGCACCAAAACCTTCGCCGATCGTGCTTTTGCTGCTGCTGATTTGGGACAATCTTGAGCAACATGTCCTTTCTCACCTCAATAAAGACAGAGTCCTTCTTTCATGCAGTGTTCATGCTCATCTCCAGTTAGTTTGCCGTTCTTGCCCAACTTGTCGGAGATAGAGTTTTTAGGCTTGTCTTTTGACGAAGGGTTTGGATGAAGTTGATGCGGAGTTGTTGGTATTGTTGTTGGAAGGGGGTTTGGAAGAGGGATGGGAATTGGAATTTTTGTTCGAGTCCTTCTTGCCTGGGTTTCTGTTGTTGCCCAAGTTTTTGGATTCTAAACAAGTTTCTTCTTCCTGCATCCAATAGATGTTATCAGCATCTTGTGCTTTAAGTTGTAAGGCTGCAAGAGTATTGGGTTTACCACCACGAAGTACTTCAGTGCGGAGGTGAAGCGGAAGTCCATGGAAATACCGATCATGAAGAGCTGCTTCATTCCAACTGACTCTAGAAGCGAGCTCCCAGAAATCTACATTGTACTTCATGATGTGAGCTGTTTTCTTCATATTGAGTTCATGAAGGGACTTCTCGGCATCTCTGACTGGATCATGTGGACCAAAGTTATCTTCAAGCTCACTGAGGAAGGCTTGATAATTCCACATCCAATGTGCAGAGTTTGTCGGGTCATTAAGCCCTGGTTCAAACCAACTGAGTGCTGAGACTTTGAGATAAGAAAGGATGAACAAAATCCTTTTGTCATCAGAAGCAAAGACCTGAGGACAATCCCTAAAATGAAGATTACAAGAGACAAGGAAGTCATGGAGTTTCCAAGGGTTAGAACCATCAAATGTATCAGGCTCTCTAACCTTGATTTTCTTGGACTTTGGGGCAGGGTCTCATCAGAGATCTCTGAGACTGCCCAAAAGCTGCATAATGGCTTCAATGAATCTGTCACCTTCAGGGCAATTGTCAATTGGTGGAGAATTGGGGGGGTCATTAGGGTCTGGGTCATTATCATCGGGGTCACCAGGATCAGGATCTTCGCCAGGATCCGGCGGGTCACCGAAATTGTCACCTGGATTACCTTCTGGTTGGTCTTGGTCTAAAGGATTGTTGATATATTCTAAAGGAGTAGGGGTACAGGGTTGACCTGGAGTAGACATAGTATCTCTTGGAGACATTAAGTTCGCACTAATAGATGGTGCACCGGAACCAATTTGTTGAAAGATATTAGAAGGTCATGATGATTGGCCAAATGTAGAGGAAAGTCAAGGAGGACTAAGGACTGATCTTCGAACAGCCGAAATTCCTTGAGTTGCTGTGTGGCAGAAATTCTGAGTTGTCCGTTGACATGTCCTAGTTTGGGTTTGGGACATGAAATAAGCAACAATGAAGTGAGAGTTCGAATATACTGTTAAATACTGATCCTAGCGGAAGTCCGTGCAGGGACCAAGCATAATACCGAACGTAGGGGAACAGAAGGAACTTGGCTTCAACTTATAAGAAGTTGCGCCCTTCACTTGTTGCCAGTGTTCCAGATTTCGTAGTGAACAGGAATCAAGTCAGGGACTGAGAGGGAGTCCGAGACAAGAGAGAACGAAATGAGATAGGAGGAGATTGAACTAATCAATATTCAAACTGCAGTTTACAAGCGAAGGTAACTACATTTATATACTAGTTTGGTACAGGCATCGGGTATCCAATCGGGGCCCAAGGTAAATACTCGTAGTAGATGTGAAGTATGAAATGACAAACAAAAATATGTGAGGATAAACAGAATGACGAAGTAAGTAAAACTAAATATAGAATCAGGAAGTAAGTCGGAGTCTGTGGAATGGATTAAGTCTGAGGAACGGAACGGGACGTAAGAGAAATACTCACCACAAAATTTCACTTGTGAGAATGTCATCTATGATGAACATGTTTGGAGGGTACGGAACATCAACAATGATGTACAGCATGCACGAACATATTTTGAGAAACATGTCGACCACATAAGTACTCACTATACAATTTCACTTGTAATTCCAGAATAAAGATGACATTTCTAGTGCATAGAGTATGGCACAAAATTTCACTTATGAGTCCGGAATGTCAATGACGAACAGGTTTCTGGAAATATACAGCAAATACAGTTTGCACTACAAAATTTCACTTGTGAGTCTGGAATGTCTTTGACAAACATGTTTCAGGAATTATTCAGCATATACAGTATGCGCTACAAAATTTCACATGTCAGTCTGGAACATCAATGAAGCACTGACAACTGAGTCCAGATTTTATTTCACTTCCACTCTCACCGTCCCACACTCCAATGATCACTGACATACCTGACGCAAACACCTCTTCTCATGGATGGTACTTGGGATGGATTTCGTTCCTCCTCCTTCTGTGGGTTATAGTAGCCATTGGCTCCATAACTATGTGGATTTTACTAGTCCACCAACCATCATCACCAGCCTCTCGTGATGTCAAACATGGTGGACCACCCAACTTCACTGACTTGGAACTGGTCAGAGTACATCGCCAAACGTCCCCAACATCAACCATCCAGTTACCGCCTGATGCCTATTTGAGGCCCAGCGATACATTCCCTGACCTCGACAACTCACGACCCCCACCACTCGAGATCAACCATCCCCACCAAACGAGGTATGGAGCGATGCCTGCGGTCCTAAACGACGTTTCTGTGTCAGGCCTTAGGGGGAGCGATTGTCATGGACATGCCTCCTGAGGTACATGGGCTGAGGTGAGGGCAAGACATTGGTGCCTTGTATATACATATTTTTCTTTGTTTTGAGTTGAGATCACAACGAGGGTGTTGCTACTTGGAGGGGGGGAACATGTAACCGTGGCGGCAGCACCTGCAGCAGAGTCTGTAGCAGAGCCTGTGCCAGAGTCCGGCATTTCCCTTAGTGGTCACGTGACCTTGTTGATAGAGATGCGTGTGTGTAGATAGAGAAGGCATCCTTGCTTGTCCGTGCCCGCAACATCTCGCATCTATTAGTAGACATGAGCATTCCATGAGCAGCCCCATCTAGTAGTAGACGGTGCTAGAGTCCGCTGTCTCCAGTGTGGAGGCCCTTCTCATCTATCATATGGCCAAGGCAGTCTACCTTGTCCACGAATAATTCGCATTTATCTGCTCTGAGATAAAACTTGTGCTTGCGTAAATGAGCAAACACCATTCCTAGATGTTTCTGGTGCTCTTGCACCGTATTGCTGTAGACGAATAAGTCATCTAAATATGCATGTAGGAATATTCCAATGTATTCCCGGAACATCGAGTTCATCGCTTGCTGAAACATCGACAGAGCGTTACAATCGCCCCGTTGCATGATGTTGCTCATGAACATCCCATAAATCGTTGCAAATGCAGTTTTATGCACGTTGCCTGGCATGACACGCACCTGTTCATACGCATCCGACAGATCTATTTTTGAGTGTATCTTCGCTCTCACTACATCAAGACGAATCACATCTTGGTCTGGTAAAGGCATAACGTCCTTTACCGTGTTATCATTCCTCTATCGCCCGTCGACGACAGTCCTCAATTTATTATTTTTCTTTCTTACGCACAGCATCGGCACTGCCTGCTCCACTTGAGCAGGCTTCCATCACCCAGCACGCGTATAATGTGCTATTTTTTTCATTAATTTGGGCTTCAATGAGTCCAGACACCTTGGTGAATGGTACTTGTACCATTTACCCTCGTCGACCAGCGGTATACAATGGTCAACTCCTCTCATTGGCGGCAGCCTCTCTGGCACTCCACTCATGATGTCCTTACAGGACTTCATCCACTCTTCACATAATTGTGGTATATCCTGCTCCGTCAGTGAGCCCATCTGGCTCACTCTGGACGTATGATTGTCCATTACTGCCATCAATACCTCATTCATTCAATCCATATCAACGGTTTTTCTGGGCCAATATGGTCCATCATTGTTTCCTTTTTCCTTATATGTTTGAGGGTCCCTTCCCCTCGTGAATTCCTGGAAGATTTCATCCAGTTCCTCCAAATCTTCCCTAATCCTCTGGGTACTTTTAGCCTGATGGTCTAGGGTATGTGCCCTATCCACCATTCTCTCGATATTGTCCACTGTGATATCGTCGTCCTCTTCCATTAGCACTGGGAAGGGTAAAGGCAGCCCTGTCCCTGGATGATGCCTATCGGCATCATCCACTTCCTCGACCACGGTCGTCAATTCCCTCAACCATGTTTGAAGTTCTTCTGAACTTTTAGACCTACCTTTATCTGGAGGCTCTTTCTTCCGTAGTGTGGCATTCTCGCTGCACTCCAGTCAATGAGGGCCTTGTTTTGGCTGTTTCTGTTTTCCCTGCCACGCTTCTCTGTGTCGCATCGCCTGCCTTCGAACCTGCAGGTATTTGTCCATGCCTTCCCGCAATGCCAGAAGCACTTGGTCCTTGTACCTTATCTGGTCAAGGCTAAAGTCAAGCACGATGCCATGCTTTCTCATAAATACGGTGCCTACTATGACATTGTATCTATTGATATTTATAATATCGAAATAGTGGCTCATCTCTATGGGCCCATATTTCACGCACGCCCTCATGCCATAATTGATTCTCGATTGACTACCTTTGGTGCCCAGCTGTACGGGCACCTGTTCCTCCAATTTGTGGACCTTTAGGCCCACTATCCTTACCAATTCTGGGGATATTGCATCCATCGTGCATCCTGAGTCAAACAGTGCTACTGCTGCTTGTCCATTCACTTCCATCATCGTTAAGAAGGTCCTTGCCTCCTTTGTCAACCTAATAGGTCTCTCTAGCTTTCTGCTAGGCTTCCTAATTTTGAAGCTCGACATCCCGTCGACCTTCCTCTCTTCCTTTGGTGGAGGTATTTCCTCCCCTGCTCTAGAAGCTGCGAATAGCACCTTCAATTCGTAGATGATTTCGTCTGCCACATTGTATGGCTCCTCTTTGAAGCTGTCATCCTCTATCATTACCGGAAAGTCCTGTTCCAGGGCTTTCCCCATTTCGTTCTTGATGATGATCTCGTCATCGCTAACTTCTATAAGCAAGGGAAACTTGTCGTCTCCCGACAATGAGTAACCTGTCTCATCAAAATCCCATGCTTCGATGTTGTCCATCGCGTCTCCGTCCAACACCACATATGCATTCATGGTGTTTGGCTCCATTGTTAGTGCATACATACGCACTGACTGGTCCTCCTCACCATACAGTTCCCGGTACTGGAGTTCCTCTCAGTCCAATTCTTCACCTTCAGAGCTGTACTGGGATCCTTCATGTGAATCCCCTTCATCCAGCTCGTCTACAACATTATCGTCTCCGCTCTCTGGAGTCACATCCTCGTCCTGGTCTTCGCCAGGACTCTCCTTGTCTTCTTGGGTGATTTCCCTAGCTGCGTACATTTGCGCAGCTGTCCCTTTATCTGCCTTGTTTTTTGGGTATTTCGGGTCCTTCGCCATGTGGCCTTCCTGGCCACACCCAAAGCATGTCATCTTGCTAGATGACTCATTTCTCTTTGCTGGCTCCGCTCTTTTAATGGCACCTTTCCATTTCATACTAACTGCACCCTCTTTCAAGGTATCGTTCTTGCATCAGTCCCAAGACGATATCGGCTTCCATTGATTGTTCTTCGTCGGCGTCTCTCACCGATCAGCTCTGGGTGAACCCGAGCCTTTGTCATTACCGTATGTCTGTCGTGCAGCTCTAGCCTTTGGAACGCTCTGCAACACTCTCATTGCTCGTTGCGCTTCATTCCATCTTTCCGTCTGACGGGTGTTTTCCTCCACCCGTTTTGCATGGTGGAGTATCGTCTCCATATTGGAGTACTCCACCGTTACCTCCTTACTTAGGAGGTACTGGAATATGAGCTTCAGCATCCTCGTTATGAACTGCTTCTTGAAGGTATACCTATTGGGTGGTCTCACCATCCTTATGGCATACCTCATCAACTTATGGTAGAAGGCTACCACACCTTCCCCGGGATTGTATACTGCGGTCCCAAACTGGTCCACCGCCGATTTCATCGCTGTATCATAGATGAACCTGTCATACAGGCCCATCACCAGCATCTTAAATGACCAAGCATCCCATTGGTGGTCTATACCATCAACATTGTCATTGTACCACATCAATGCGGGGCCATGTAAAAACAGTGCTGCGCATACCACGCGGTCCTCATCTAAGTCCGGTCCACAATACCGGTTTACTCTGAACCATCTTAGGATGCCCATGAGCCATCCTTTGAACTCTTTGACATCTTCCTCGCCGTGATATGCCTGAGGGTCTGGGACCTTAGGTGTTTTCGCTTTATTATTCTGGTCGATATCATGACCTACCTGCCGGTCTATCATCTGGCAGAACTTCTCATATATCACCTTTAGATGCTTTGTGGTCTGAGGTCTTCCTCGGTCCTTGTATGCATCTAATTCAACGGTTGCTGCCTGTTGATAAGGCACGTTATATGTGCCAGGCCTTGATGGCGGTCTAAGATCATCTATGTCTTCCTTGTTATCTGTGGGCGGCCTTTTGCTGTCCTCGTCATCATCGTCATCACCATTCGACGATCCACCATCATCTCCTCCGCCTCCATTACCACCAGGGCCACCTCTAGGTGGCCTTCCTGGATTTTCTCCAGGATTTCCTCCTGATGTCTTTGACGATAAACCATGGTCGGTCATCGGATGGCCCCTACCACCAGCTGGCCTATAACCATCCTTTCTGATACCTTGACAAGCCCTCGTGTCCCTGTGCTGGTTATTATTGTCGAACCTTATTCCCTGGTATGGAATAGCGGTTTCTCCTGCTGCGCGGATGTCCGCGTTGTGGTACTTCTGGAGTGCCACTCTGTCTTTTCCAATGGTGACACCATCGCCCATTAAAGCCGTCCTATTGGACGACACCGATAGTGTATTTTTGTTTGTCAGTTTAGGTGGGTTTCTTGCCTGCTCGGCAGCTTTCCGTCACCTTTCTTCTATGGAACTTGTCTCGTCTGGCTGGCAAGGCATTTGTAGAGTGTGGTAGGAGGGTGCTTATAACCTTCACACGAGGGAATACTAATCAGGTGTATTCTCGTGTACTGCAAGGTGTATGTAAGACTTGGGATTCCGGGCATAGCCACCCTGGCTATATACCCGGTAATCCCCGGTACTAATAAGTGCAAACACTGCCCTATATGGCAGTGCCCTCCTACATTCTCCCCCTCTTTGGCGCGCCTCTAGCCGCGCCAAACCTAACTAAAAAAAGTTGTAATGAACGTATTAATGTTGTTCCCATGTAAAGAATGTGATCCAGCCTAAAGGCTGTAAATTTTTTACGTGTCTAATACACGCTGTCCATATATACAATAATTCGGCGTCTTGCCAACGCCCGTCATGACGTCAGCCGCTCAGAGACCCACGTCCCCCGACGGTTTAATAGCCGTGCTTATGTACCACGCGGCAAATGTCGTAGTCGACGTCGAGAAAATTAAAAGTTTTTT
>QMFE01000411.1:0-20298 GCA_003314665.1 Tricholoma sp. MG77
CGAAAGATATTAGAAGGTCGTGATGATTGGCCAAATGTAGAGGAAAGTCGAGGAGGACTAAGGACTGATCTTCGAACAGCCGAAATTCCTTGAGTTGCTGCGTGGCAGAAATTCTGAGTTGTCTGTTGACATGTCCTAGTTTGGGTTTGGGACATGAAATAAGCAACAATGAAGTGAGAGTTCGAATATACTGTTAAATACTGATCCTAGCGGAAGTCCGTGCGGGGACCAAGCATAATACCGAACATAGGGGAACAGAAGGAACTTGGCTTCAACTTATAAGAAGTTGCGCCCTTCACTTGTTGCCAGTGTTCCAGATTTCGTAGTGAACAGGAATCAAGTCAGGGACTGAGAGGGAGTCCGAGACGAGAGAGAACGAAATGAGATAGGAGGAGATTGAACTAATCAATATTCAAACTGCAGTTTACAAGCGAAGGTAACTACATTTATATACTAGTTTGGTACGGGCATCGGGTATCCGATCGGGGCCCAAGGTAAATACTCGTAGTAGATGTGAAGTATGAAATGACAAACAAAAATACGTGAGGATAAACAGAATGACGAAGTAAGTAAAACTAAATATAGAATCGGGAAGTAAGTCGGAGTCTGTGGAATGGATTAAGTCCGAGGAACAGAACGGGACGTAACAGAAATACTCACCACAAAATTTCACTTGTGAGAATGTCATCTATGATGAACATGTTTGGGTGGTACGGAACATCAACAATGATGTACAGCATGCACGAACATATTTTGAGAAACATGTCGACCACATAAGTACTCACTATACAATTTCACTTGTAATTCCAGAATAAAGATGACATTTCTAGTGCATAGAGTATGGCACAAAATTTCACTTATGAGTCCGGAATGTCAATGACGAACAGGTTTCTGGAAATATACAGCAAATACAGTTTGCACTACAAAATTTCACTTGTGAGTCTGGAATGTCAATGATGAACTGACAGTGCAAACAATACTCACTACAAAATTTCACTTGTGAGTCTGGAATGTCTTTGACAAACATGTTTCGGGAATTATTCAGCATATACAGTATGCGCTACAAAATTTCACATGTCAGTCTGGAACATCAATGAAGCACTGACAGCACATACAATACTCACTACATAATTTCACTTCAGTCTGGAATGTCTATGATGAACATGTTTTGAGAACTATACAGCCTATACAGTACGCACTACAAAATTTCACTTGTCAGTCTGGAACGTCACTGAAGAACTGACAGTGCATACAGTACTCACTACAAAATTTCACTTGTCAGTCCAGAACGTCAATGCCGAACATGTTTTGGGAAACATACAGCCTGTAGAGTACTTGCTAAAAATTTTCACATGTGAGTCAGAAACGTCTATGACGAACATGTTTTAACAAACATATACAGTGCAAATAGTACTAATTACAAAATTTCACTTGTGATTCCCAATCGATGCCAACATATACAGCACGCATGATACTCATGGTAGAATTCAACATGTTCATCTATGACAAACATGGGTAACTCACTTATGACACCGGGCAGCATGCTATATGCATTGAACTAAATGATCTAGAGACATCTGTTGGATATAATAAATAATTATGAAGTGAGCCATTGCAGCGACCCTAGTCCTTGCTCTCATTGTGATCTCCCTCAATGAAGACTGGAACAGTATGGCTCCTGAGAAGAATGCGAGGCACCGCTCGATCCTTACCACCATGCCCAGAAGAACTTGGCAAGCAGGTAAATCCCGACACAGCAGATGTTGGCCACATTTTGTCTTGTTGCACATCTGGGATCCAACTCCACTCCCTCACCCTTTTCCAGATTTCTGAACACGATGCAGAAATGAGTGCTGAATTATCAGGATCCTCAATAAACCTCATCCATGTCATAAAATACAGTGAGCTGGGGTAATTCTGGACAGCAGTTGTTGTCTTGTAACCAGGCTCAGGAAAGAGCCATTTGAAGGCCCTCTGCCAATCAGCAGAGGAAGCGTTCTTGTATGAGACATTGGTAAAAACATCGGAAAGGGTTAGATTCTTGTATATATCTTCTTTCCCTTCTCGGCGTTGGACAGTGGTCAGCTTGAGGTATGACTCGTATGAGGGATTTGTGATTCCCTGTGGATTAAGTGCCTTGCCAGTGAGATTGACGATGAATTGATGCCAGAGCTGGGAAAGGAAGGTATTGATTGTCAGATTTTCCTCAGCAGGGGGTGGGGATGAGCGATCATCAATATCCGAGCTGTCATCCTGCATAGGAGCCAGGAGGGCATGACCCTGAGATTGTAGGTTGAATAGAGTGGGTTCAAGCCCGCCAGTGAGTGTAAGGGGACAACCCCCAGGTATATATAATTCCCTACCTATTGTTTATACTTCCATTTCATTTCATTTTATCCTACTCTATTCCCCTTTACCTACAGCCCTATTATGGGCAACTGGTAGTAGTAGAGATACCTTAATCCAACATCTAAGATTTACCCCAGTATACTTGCTTTATAGCCTTGACAGTCTGTCATTACATAGTCTTTATAGACTCCCTGTGCCCTTGTGGCCCCTGGTGCCTTTGTGCCCTCTGTGTTTCCTCTTCTTCTGGGTCTTGCCCTTACAGTGAGGTTGACATACTTCAGCATCCTTGCTTTATTTGTTGGCCGCTTACCAGCCAGTGCATCCCTGGGGATGATGCCTGACTTCTGATACATGGCCTGGACCTGGTCCAATGTCATGCCCTCAAACCAGAACTTAAACGCTGGTTCTGTAAGGGCTGTTCCACCAATGCATAGGCGAGGGACTGTGTCCCCGACCATGATGCAATGAAAGAAGATGCAGCCATAGGGTATATACGGTACCTGGGCATGCACACAGCAATTATTTGGTTCTCCCTCTCCCTCCTCCTCCTCCTCCTCCTGCTGCTGCCAATCTGCCTGCCTGGATGTGTTATACACGAGGACATCGCAATTCAAGTCCTTGGCCTCTGATAGGGGAAGAGCTGCATCCATGAGTCATCTTGGGGTGAGTGGGAGAGGCAGTGGCAAAAAATGGTGAGGCATACATGTAATCACCTATGTATCTTAGCTCAGAATGCAGGCCCATATCTAGAGAAAAAAGTAGGGCCAGTAGTGCCCTCAGCAAAACAAGTGGATAGGGTTATGGAGAGTCCTGGATCTCCAGGGTTGGGGTATGGTTGAATAGACACTGCGGCCAGCTCATAACCCTTTTATGTGGGCCTTTGGCCCTGCAGTGGGCATTGTCAGTAGGAGGGGCGCTTGGGGAAAGAAGGCAATGCAAACCTTGTTTGATGTCATGTGACTGGTGAACGTGGATAGTGGGTCAGGGAAAAGAAAAAAAAGAAAAAGGCACATCTGTCACATGATCAGTGAACAATTGGAGAGGTGGAGGTTGGGTATGGTGCACAGGACTGGTGGGATGGCAATGTGAAGTTTAAAAATAAAAAGAAGCAAAAAGGTTGCTATTCTATTTTTGGAACTTATTTTGGTGGGGGCCACCTGTTGGCCACCTGGCACCACCTAGGTGGTGCCAGAGGGAATACCAATAGTTTAGAAAACCTGAGTGTCCATTGAGAAGAAATTTGGAGGATCCACAAATTATTCACCATGACCTGCTGACAATCAAAGAAATAGGTGATTCAGCATATTGGGCAGTGCCAAAACAGATAGCATCATCTGATAGGCCATATCAATGATGCACCTTCAAGTTGACTCGGACTGGACCTGTCTAAAATTTCATGCCTTATCACTCACAAAATTTGAGTCTAAAGCATAAGGAAAGCATGCTCAGAGTCCCATATAATCCCGACTTATCAGCAGGTTTGTGTACTAACCCTCTTGATTCAATTCAAACCACATCTTCCTTCACAACATGCTGCTTAACTGGAATGTCACCACGAAAGACCCCCCACCACTGCTCATATAAAATGTTTCCAAAATCTAAAGCTAGTTGCGCTGACCACTATTGGATTTGCACTGGTGGAGACGTCAAACACCTGGGGATACAAGTCTTTATGGGGAAGAGGTGTGAGAGATGGGTGAGGAAGGCTTTTACTACAACAGATAAGGGCAGTAAAACACAGATGACAGAGAGACTTGAGCAGTGTGATAATGGTGAGCAGCCCATTCTGCTATGCTTGATAGATTCTTAAAGCAGAATAGTACTGCAGTAAGGATACAAGGGGGTTGTGGAACAGACTTCCCACATCTGCTTGTCAGAGGAACAAATCTGACAAGGCATGAAGGCACCATTTACTAGTACTCCATTTATGATATAAATTATAATACAACTGCTCCACAGCACAAACAAGCTGGGGGTGACTCCTGTTGACTAGGGCTGCACACCATGTCTGTAAGTAGCCGTACCCATACTCAACTCGACCATCTAGATGGTGGAGAATGGCCTGGGACAACTGTTCATTTCCGTTGCAGATGGTATGGTATTGGATGGCATTCTCTGATCAAACTCTAAGCCAAAGAAAACAAATTGAGCAACCTTATTGGAGTTGAACATCACCTAAAGTTTGCCCAAAGTGCACACTGGCCATAATTTACTTCAAGTTTGCCCTATCAGACAGCTGATGCTGTCAGATTTCCTCATTGGGTGATTTGACTTGGATGAAATTTGTAAAATTTGCTGCATACGAGCATCTGCTGATGCTTGGCTCTACTATTGCTGTCGAGTCATGAGTTTTGGCCTATGTGTGTTTGTGGCTCATTCTTGAATGCTGTTGACTCCGATGACTTGTGTTGCATGATGTCTCACTCATGGTTTCTTGGCTGACTCTCGAGTCTCCTGAATGGACCCACAAACTGAACATTATGTGGCCCCGTACGGCATGTAAGAATGTGGCCATCAAGTTGACTTTTGGTCTGTGTGTTGACCTGAATGAACTGGGGGGTACTTCGTGGAATGCTGCGCCAAACAGCCATTGGAAATTCAAACTCCTAATTGATTATCAATTTGTAATCAAATCACCTTTTCTCAAATGACATCATGATAAGCCATTCTCACAACTTATCAGCCAACAAGAGCCTATGGAGAGCAGCCAACACCAACTTAATGGCTCTAAAGGACATCATTTCTGCTCACTTTCGCTTACCATGCCATCACCATACTCCTATGGGCAGTGGCGCATATGCTCGCATATTTTTGTTCATGCTTGAGAATGACCAGCAAGTTGTTGGACAGGTTGTACTGCCTGTTCATGAAACAGCTAAAATGGAGGCTGAGGTTGCATCAATGATACTTGTATGAGGTATTGTTGGACATGCTCTGTCAGGGGACAATATACCTGCCCCCTTTCTATGTTTATACATTTCTCATTACTGGTTATTGACAGTTGTTATATTGTTGGTAATATTGGCTGAACTGGGAGAAGTAGTCTCTCAGTTCATTATTATTAGGATTTCCCCTGTTATCAGTGCACTGGCTATGCCCTAGTGTCTTTCTCTTCTCTGAATGAGTCTTCCTCTTATAAGTCAGGGTCTTGCCCTTACATGCTCTACTATGGTACCACATGAATCATTTTTCACTTAGCTTGCACCTGCATACCTGTCTCACAGGTCTACCTCTATTGTAGCATGCCGCACAATCCAGTGGGAGCTGAGTGGATTCTCATGCAATATATGCCAGGACGCCCACTTGGTGATTGTTTTGAAAACCTGACCTACCTTCAGAAGATCCGCATCATAATGGACTTAGCGCTCGTCATGTCATCCCTGTTCAAAATCAAAGTGTCTCAATGTGGCAGTATTTCCCGTATGTGAAGAAAGTGTTCTATTAGCTGCCTAAAAAAGGAGAGCATTTTCCCTTGTGCTCTATCTCATCCTATCTATGCTGCGAGTACCTTGTCACATCTTGGCAGTTTGAAGGTCCCTGCCATCATCCATGAGGAATTCTGCATTGGTCCAGTCAATGACCTGACCTTCCTTAGCTATCCACATCAGATTCCTCCCCAACTTTGTGGCCCTTTCAACTCTGAACATCAATTTTTGGCGGTGTTCGCCTTTCTGGGTTATCCTTCAACTCAAGCAGATAATAAGCTAGATTGATGGGCCTTCGTGAAGACACTTGAAGTCTATGATGTTGTAGTGTCACTTTATTGACAATCCAAGGTATCCCCCTTCTTCCCAGAGCCTTTTCACTTTGCCCATGGTGATCTGAGTGAGGGCAATATCTTGATTGACCCTGGTATGGGGGCAATCACTGGCATCATTGACTGGGAGAAGGCTGGGTTCCGTCCAGCTTGGCTCTCTGCTGTTGCTGCAGGGTGGTTCAACGATGATTCAGAGCGCTTCCTGATGACTGATGACCAAAGTGCATGTGGAGATTACAGAGAGGAGACCCCCACAGATGCCTTGGTTCATGCTCATTTCCACCTGAAGTTAGCTGAGTTGGATGAAGAGCTCTTCTGCCACCACCTCCAGGGCATCAAGCTAAGAGCACTCTTTTATGCCTGTTGCAATGAGTATGCTGGCAACACTGAAATTTGGTTGGAGAAATCCAATGATCACGATGATGATACTCAACCCGGAAACCCTAACAAAACCTACTACATGGCTTCAAAAGGTTTAACACGAGTCAGAGGAAGGTTGCAAGGTGGTCCTAAATATCACCAACAATACCAACAGGTGAACGAAGGAGGTGCAAAGTAGTTCGAAGGTCTGTGAAGTGCCACAACGCGATGCGAAATAGTTCGAAGAAATGCAAAATGGTTTAAAGAGAGTTGGAGGAGTGCAAATAATATTGCAGGATGGTGCAGGTGGTGTTTGACGATATGCAATAATGACATGCAACAATAGTTGATAGAACGAGATGCTAAGATGAAGTTTGAAGAAGTTCATGACAATTTGCGAAACTTAGCGATAAAATGTAAGACTTGGACTCAAGAGAGAAACTCTTAAATCAAATGATGAGAGGTGAAAAGCAAGGTTGTTTTTTCTGTTGTAAGTAAGTAGCTAGAACAAGTTTAAATAAGTCTTGAAAGATAGTACCAAAAAGGAAATAAAACATGAGGCCTACATGAGGCAAGATAAGAGGCTAAAATAATAAACCTATGTCACCGAGTAAATAAGAAATGATATGAAAGAAAATGTTTAAGGTTGTAATATATCAAAAGTACTTGTCTGATTGTTCTAATAAATCATGAAAATGTCGAAAAGCACCTCATTGCGTCCTAAACGGTGTATTGCCTTGTCATCCTGTGTCCGATATGCTTACCATACATCAGCATAACCTGTGGAAGTGCGGAAAAGGTGTTCAAAGATATTCCTACAGGGGCCAACCATGTTCAAAGTGATGCGAAGTTGTTCGAAGTTTTTTGAAGCACTCGAAATGTCTCAAAATAGTGTCAAAGTTGTTTCGCAGTTGTTTTGCGGGGTTTGTAGACATTTGTGAAAGTTCGAAGGGTGGTGCGATGTCTGGAAGTCGTTTCAGAGCTTGAACCGCAAAGTGGACCTATCATCCTTTCCCTTACTGAAATCCTGACTGTCCCAGTCAGCCAAACCATGTCATGTGCTGATCATGAGACCGTGTTGAAAAGTTAAACAAAGTTCGAAATCATTCTCAACCTGCATCATCATGCTCTCTTCATCTGTTCTGCTACATTATTATGTCTCTCCTGTTCAAACTTCAAACCGGTATCCTTGATTACACCAAGGCCATGCCCGAGCGCAGTATAGCAGAAGACCTCAATTTCGAAGTATGGGGGAAGGGTTTTTGCAACAGAATGGTACATTTTGCACGTAGATTGAAGGTTTACAATCCTAAAATGATTTTGTTAAGATGGAATATGACGAACTGGCCAACAGATTGGGTGAGGAACACAATTCGGCCATGCAAAAGGTCATCGACAAAGTTTTCGAGCTCTCAGCTCTTCAAGCCATTAGCCCGATGAGAATGGCTTTTGTGGGGCAGGGATTTGTTGTTCTCGGACCTATACGAGGAGGAAGAGCAGGAACAAAAAGAAGAGGAAGCAAAACGAATTCAGGAGGAGGAAAATGTGATTCGACGGACGGAGGAAAACGCTAAGAAGGCAAAAATCGATGCTCGCAAGATCACTCTAGGAGAAGCTCGAAATGCGGCGCTGATTGAGTTTTGTGCAAAAACATTGTCAAAAGAGGATTTGCAGTGACGAATCACTGAACTAGCGGTGGAGGCGAAGGTGATCAAGAGGGAAGAGGCTGTGGACAACGTCAAAGATGAGGGTCAGGTAGAGCTGCCTGTGGTGAGATTAGGGAAGCGGAAGGCCGTGCAGATGGAGAATGATGAGGACAGGGAAGACGAGCTGGGTGAGGATGAGACAGAGGCGAAACGAACAAAGTTCACGAACAGCAGGCTGCTCAATTTCGAAGGTGCGGTGAGTACTGGAAATCAATCTCAAAGTGGGTGTGTGGCTACTCAATTCATTCACAGTGCAATTGTTGCGCATGTTTCAAATCCCAGCCACCATGTAGTGCTTAGAATTGTCAAACATTATTCCCTGGTGTGGAATAGCGGTTTCTCCTGTTGCGTGGATGTCCGCATTGTGGTACTTCTGAAGTGCCACTCTGTCTTTTCCAATGGCGATACCATCATCCATTAACGCCATCCTACTGGATGACACTGACAGTGTACTTTTGTTTGTCAGTTTAGGCAGGTTCCTCACTTGCTCGGCGGCTTTCCATCACCTTTCTTCTATGGAACTTGTCTCATCTGGCTGGCAAGGCATTGTTAGGCTTCGCTCAGCCAACATCAATGTATCAGGCGTTGAAGGCTCATGCTTCAGCATCAGTGTATGGAACACGGCCATATTCACAGGCAAGGCATCATTACCTTGCCCTATATCTTCCATCTCCTGGGCTATAGCCTTCACATAATCTATGAAGGTGACCCACTCATACTCCTTCTGGCCTGGCAGGGGCTCACACCCCTGCAACCTATTGAGGAAAGTTGTTTTGTCATCCCACTGGACATCCCAGTTGGACATCGATGCTGCCCCTGACAAGTAGCATGCGAATTCCTCCCACTTTCATTGTGAGAACCCTAATGGAGGTTCCATGCCTTGTATCTGCATCCTTCTAAGGATGGATTGTGCCATTGTAAATGCGGTCCATTCCTGCTCCTTCCCTTTAGCCTTCTCCCTCCTTCGTTCCATGCATGTTGGCATCAACATCCCTGTCGTCATTGACTCCTCTGCTGGAGTGCCTGTTTGGCCCTCCTCACCAGCCTCCATTTCTGGGCCCAGGGCAGGTACTACACCTCCCTGTTCTGGATGGCTCATCCAATCTGGATTCAACATCAATGTCGCCGATGACTGTGCCGTCGACGTAAGACTGTCCTCTGTACTCAGGCTAGTGTGTGAATCCATTATTGGATGGGATGGAACGGCTGCAACCATTCCTTCTATTTGTGATGTGGCATCCGCCAAGCTGTTTCTAATCCTGGTCTTGTCGACGTGGGGTTGTCTGGAGCAATGGATGTGTCGTTCCTTGTAGCTTTAGTTTTTCTATTTCTATTATTAGTTTTTGTTGTGTAAGTCGAGCGTGTTGCCATCACTTTGACTGCCTTAGAGATTCTAAAATAGAATCTCCACTTTTAGATTATTGGGTATTCCCAACAACACTAGAGAAAATATATATTCAAAAAAGTGTAAGGGTGTGGTAGGGGGGTGCTTAAGACCTTCACATGAGGGAATACTAATCAGGTGTATTCTCGTGTACTGTAAGGTTGCTATAAGACTTGGGATTCTGGGCATAGCCGACCTGGCTATATACCCAGCAATCCCCAGTACTAATAAGTGCAAACACTGCCTTATATGGCAGTGCCCTCCTACAACCATGCCCAAGGCAGGATCAGCAAAGCCTACTAAGGCAACCCCAACAAAGCCTTGAATGGAGGAGCTGTGTTCACAGCCGAACCCTGCAACCAATACCAGGACTCCATCAAAAGCTGCCATGTCACAGCAGCAAGATAGCAACACGAGCAAATCATGTTCAAAGAAGCCAATGTCACAACTCAGAAAAAGGGAGCCAGACGAGTCCGATTTACCCCCTCCGAGTCCTAGATACCTTGACAACCCTGCATTCGACTCATTGTCACAAAGTAAGGGAAAGATGGTGCCTGAGACAACACCATCAATTCCATGGTATAACACCAATGCAGGCAAGCCTGGTGGAGCATCGGAATCTTCTGATGGCACTGCCATGCTGGCTTGTACATCTGATGTGCTGGTGCAGGAAACCATACTGATGCCACCATCCTTGAGAACAGATGAGGGGAACTGCGGAACGTCTGTGGTGCCCACATGAAACTTAGAAGAAGTATGTTACGAACCGAGAACGTGCTGGGGAGGGACGGAATGGATGACGGACAGACACGCGAGGTGACGCGAGCTGGAAACGGATTGCAACAAATGTAACGCTTGCCGTGCGAGCGCGGGAGCGTGCGCATGCGCGCGGGTAACAAGCGCGAATGGTTGCGGAAGGTGTAGCAGTAGTGCGAGGACATGAACGGAGTTGCGCGCGAGATCGAGCGCAGAGCGCCAATGCACAGAGAGCGAAGCGCGAGGCGCGAAGCGGATGCGGAGGTGCTCGCAGACGATGCTGTAGTGAATGTAAGCCTACTCGTCCGAGAGGGGAACATACACAGCTTCGAAGAACTGGCAGACATATGGGCTATTGGCTTCAACCATGCAGAGCAGGCCGGTTGCGCCCTGACCTAGCGACGGGCCCGTATTTCGGAATTAAGAGGAGATGATGACTAAGAGTAAGAGAGTGGACGAGACTGAGTTCAACGACGGATGTATTGCGGCGGTTACGCGCGGGAACACGCGCGGACAGCACAGGTAACGGACAAGTACAAAAGTACAAGTGATACAAGGAAGTATTAAATCGAAGTCGAAGTTGATAATAAAGCTAAAGAATAAGAGTGGGAGCTACAGCTATTGAACGAGCGCGAGAGCGCAAGGAAGCGCGGCGCTCCGCGATTATGTAAGGCGGGTATGGCATAACATAATTGAAATAGTAGTAAATGAATTTCAAATAAATGAATGAAATGAACTAAGATTACGGACTTGAAATAGAATTGCAAATTCGGTTGCACACGGCATGACCCAGGATAAGTGCTAAGCGCGAGGCGAGAGCGCAGCGGAGCAGATCAAATGATGCTAGAGTCGCGTGGTGCGCGTGCGGAAATAGCTTGCACAAGAATAGATACGGGTTGCGATGCGAAACGAGGTTATTGCACGAAAACGGATGCACGAGGTGCGGGGAGCTCAGGAGACATGCGGAAGCGGAAGCGCGGCGCGCGACACGTGCGTGGGGTGCGCATGATGACGCTTGACTGCGCGGCGGTGCGCGGGAGCGCGGGGATCGCGGACGGATGGACTTTGACCACGGAGATAATGCAGGAGTGCTCGCACGAGCATAGCAGCGTGTAGAGAGCAAAGCGCTAGCTGGAACGACTTATAAATTGGCAAGGGGGTTCTAGGGGGTGTAGGGGATAGTCACAGGTGTGACAGATGTTACGGGAGGCATAGGAAAATGCGTGACAATGAGGGGGGTAGTTACGATCATAACAAAGTATCCCCATTGCAGAGCTGGGAGGAACTCCAAGATGAGGCCCCTGCCCCAACGGATGATGAATACTACATGCAATCCCAGAGAACTATCCAGGATGGCTTGGAACTGGGCATATGGATTATGTACAGTGTAACTAGCACTAGCCACCAAATTCAGTTAGTTGAGACTGCACATCAGAGCATCGCTACCCTTGTAAGAGTATTGGGCAATGACTTGGATGAGAATGTGTATGCTGAGGCATACACAGCCATTTTAACATTATTGGCTAAGTCATATAAGGACTGGAAGACGAATTCTCGTCCAACTACCCCAACATCGCCAAGGGGTAATCAGAGTGTGAACATCCCAGCTAATATTGCGGGATATGAGGTCAACCCTCATGAGAGGAGGCGTGATGCGCCGCCTCACATAAGAGTGACAGAGCCTGACCCAGCACTGGATCTTGCCTTCTCACAGATGGACAGACTGTGACAACCAGATGAGACATCTCACGACTTCAACAGATGTAGGGCTGCGGTGTGACACATCCAAGATACTTCAGGGGAGATACTACCCCTGGAAGGATCAATGTCTTACTTAACTGAACCAACTGTCACCACATGACCATTAGATGGTGGGCAGGTGGTTACATTGTCAGAGAACATGTCCATTGTAGACATGTACCCTCCTCCAAACCACATTCCGCTCCTAGACACCTGGGATGATTGCATGAATTTCCAACAACTTCAAAATGCCAAGTTGGAACAGGCAGGCCGGACCCATATAGATGACCAAGGGGTACATTTCCATGGTCATCAACCGGTTGGGCATCACTACTTGTACTTTGTCGGGCACACAGGGAATGATCCCAACCCCAGCGATGATGATGGCAATGATGATAGCCCTGATCATGGCAATAATAATAATCGCCCACCTAATGGGCCTCCATGTGCTCCACGCTGGTTTCCATCCAACGATGGAAACGAACCTCCACATTGACCCCCTGATGGATCAGGTAGTGGCAGAAGAGGCGGCAATGGAGGTGGAGGTGGGGGTGGAGGCAGAGGTGGAGGCAGAGGAGGACCACCAGGTGGTGGCAGGAGGAGTGAGACTCCTCAAGATGATAATCATGGGCAGAACCATGGTTTCTCAATGCCCCCACGCGCGCCCCCCAGAAATGGCACACCAGGTGTGCACGAAGTAGCCAAACACCACAGGGGTTTGATGCATGAGTGACTGTATGAGCTCATGCACCAACACCTAATGGTGTGCCTCACCATTCCACCAGGGGCAAAAACCTGTAAAACTGATAGTGCCTCTATCGGTAAATACATAGGTGGAACCAAGTTCAGCGGTCTAGAGAACTGGCTCATGAACCTGGTGGTGATGTTTGAAGCTGAGCAATACAGAGGAGAGGACAGAGATAGGGAACACATATTGCATGTTCCCCAATTCCTGGATGCAGAAGCCAAGAAATGGTTTAACCATCATGTCTTACATGTCTGACAATCTCAGATCATATGGACATTTGAGGAAGTCATTATTGGACTGTATGACTGATTCATACATCCATTGACAATGCAGGATGCATGCACCGCATTCTTTGCAGCACACTATTCTGAAGATAAGGGTATCCAAGGATTCTCTGACATCCTGGTGGACCATGTGCAGAATATGGCGGTCTACCCTGAGACATATCAAATCATGGAAACCTTCCTCAGAGGTATACCCTCCTACATACACAAGCATATGATTAAGGATGGTCTATCTCCTGAGATCAACACTATTGACGACTTTGTGGCTGAAGCCAAGAAACACAAGGCTGCAAAGAAAACATTAGATTACTATAACAAAGTAATCCAACAGTCTAAACCAGTGCTGGCCATGATGACCGTAAACCTACTTATAGGAAAGTAGGGACAACATTTGTCCATAAGCCCCCCTGCAGGCAAGGCGAAGAACACGAGTCACCATTAGTGCTTTAAGGTCCAGTCCAGTCACGGTCTTTCACCCACTTTGGCCATGACCAAGACTGAGACCGGTCACATATATTTAAATTTTCAAATAACCGATGACTGAACCGGTAAAAACTGGTTGGCATCGGTCATTAGACCAGTTCGAAACTGGTTCGAACCAGTTTTGAACTAGATATTGTCTAGTTTTTTAATTACCAACTACTGTATGTACAGAAAAAGAAAACCCCTCCTCCTGCATGTTGTGCGAGGGGGGGGGTCATATGTAAAACATCATTAATACAAAGAAAAGAAAAAGAAAGAAAATAGCCCCCTCCGTCTTGTGCTTTGAGCGAGGGAGGGGGCCATCGCTGTTGTGATCCCGTCATGAGCCATGAGCACCCACAATCCACCCCACGAGCAGTAGCTCATGAGGCTGGAAGCGGGCGCTGGGTCGTTGTTCAGTGATGGGGCTTGGGTGTCATTGTCGTTGTTGTTGTCATTGTCAGTGTCATTGTCAGTGTTGGTGTTGGTGTTGGTGTCAGTGTCATTGTTGTTGTTGTGCTGTTTCATTGTTTTGTTGTCCTGCTGTTTTGTTGTTCTGTTGTTTTGTTGCCCCATCATTTTGTTGCCCCACCATTTCATCGTCTGTTTTCTGTCGTCACCTGTCATTATTGGAGGGAGCACCAACAATCCACCCCGTGAGCAGTGGCTTGCGAGGCTGGCCATCTGTGCTGGTGTTCGTTGTTGGCTCATGGTGTTCATTGAAGTTGTCATCCTCATCCTCATCCAATGTTGCTAGCACCCACAATCCACCCTACAAGCAGAGGCTCATAGGCATGGACAGTGGGGTGGGCATTCCATTTGTTGTTTGTCATCTGGGTGTGTGGATGGCCATGGGTTGCTCATTTTCGTGGTTATTACAATATCATTACCCTAAAAGACAAAATAAACAATTAGTTGGGATAATAAAACATGAAAGAAAAAAAAAAAAAAACTTACTGCGGCCCAAACAACGATACACATTGTTTGGGCCCATTTTGTGTGTGACGACCATGGTTGTTGAGACATTGAACATTGAATATCGAGCATTGATGTTGGTTGATCAACAAACAATGTTCAACAATCAACGAGGTCATGTTGATCAGCAAATAATGTTCAACAATCAACAATCAATGTGTTTAATCAACAATCAAAATGTGCACGGACTGTCACAGGGGTATATAAACCCCCCATTTCGTGCTTCATACCTTGGGCTTGCCCCATAACATAATTATAGTATGTAGTACTGTACATAGCAGTTGTAACCGGTTATAACCGGTTTTATACGGTTAAATCCTGTAGTTAATAGTACTGTGACTGTAACTGCGACCGTTGCCCAACCACTGTAACCGCGACCGTGGTTGCAGTTACATCAGTTACGGTTCAGTTCAGTTCACCGGTTTTTCCGGTTACAAGTGACCGGACCTGTAAGCACTAGTCACAATTGTAGCCTCTTCATGAAATTGAAAGGGAATAGTCATCCCAATCATGTTAAGTTTACAAACACATAGCATTTGCCAGCTAGACCTGACAAATGCATACCCAATAATCCAGTGGACAACCATAAACCCACTTGAAACGATAAATGTTTCAAGTGCAGCGGTTTGGGACATTGGGGCAGGGACTGCGAAAAGGACAAGGGACACCTTTGTGCAGCTCACACTGAGATGCCCGAAGAAGAACCCAAAGAAGCAGATGATGAACAATCCAATGAAGAAGGGAATGCTTCTCAGCCAGAATCTCAGGTACATCACGCTGAGAATGAGGAATACGTCGAGGTAGATGTCTACAAGCAGAACAGCTTCTATGAGAGAGAAACCAACACGGAGTTCATGGCCCTGATGTTCAATTTCGATAATGCTCAGAGTGATACATTGGCAACCATCGCGAATGGGTACCATAACACTCATGAGATAAAAATGAGAAAGGCTCATTTACATGCATCTAAAACAGTCCGAGAATGACCCATTGCAACCCCTGTGGAGAAAGAATGTCTGGTGACTTTTGTTTCCATTGGAGGGTTCAACACATGGACACTTTGGGACTCAGGAAGCACAACCATGGGCATAACTCCCACCTTTGCACAGGTGGCAGATATACCAGTGTTTCCCCTATCAAATCCCCATATGTTGCAGTTAGGAACGGTAGGAAGCCATTCTGTCATGAACTATGGGACGGAAGTCAAAGTAGTTATGCCAGGCATAAATAGCACAGTGTACATGGACATAGCGAACTTTGATTGCTACGACATGATAATTGGCACCCCATTCATGAGAACCAATAAGGTACTCTTGGACTTTGAGAATGACCAAGTGATAGTGAACAGGGTAGCAATACCAGCTACTAAAGTCGAGTTAATAGAGGCCGATGGACGCTTGCATTGGCATCACATAACCGACAAAAAGAAAAATTGACTACATGGACCACCACAGCGAGCTATCATCAAGGTGGTCCAGGAGGAGGAGCTGCGACAGGGAGGCGAAGCCCTACCTGAAGGCATGCAGGCACTCCTTATGACGCAGGAAGAGTATCAAGATACTCTAGAAGTGGGGAGGAGATGGCCTCCAGTAACAAAACCAGTAACAAAACCACAAAAACCAACTGATAGAGAGATACCAGCGACTACCAGAGTGACTGCTGGTACCTCACCATCGGTAAAAACTAATGATAGCAGAAAAATCAGGAACACTGAGGCCAGCATACCATACTGTGAACCAACGTCATCTAGGATCAGGGTCAAGGACCTTGTTACTGATGAAGAGGAACCACAGAATACGAGATCAGTGTTAGACACTGATCATCAATCATTCTGAAATAGACCAGTACCTAAACCTCAATTTGAGTGGACATACAATCCTCATATGCCCACCAAATGGAATGATACAGTATCAGCATGTAACAGATTTGATCTTACTTATGTGCAGTGGTGGGGGGCATTACTTGTTTAGGAATTACTTACATAAGCAGAACCTCTTAACTTGTCACCACATTAGCACAGTATATCTACCTATAGAATTGGGTCATACTCTGCTTGGTGCATGATGAGTTTTAGGTGTCTACTGTAAAGGATTAAACCTTTACATTTTTTTGAGTATACTCCAGCTATACCAGCTATACCAGCTATACCAGCAGTCTCTCCCTCCTCACACTCCTTCTCCCTCTACCTCTCTGCCACTTTCTGCCTCTCTCTCTCTGGCTCTCCTCTCTCCCTAGCTCACTATAGTTTGGAGTACTCCAGCTATAGCTCTCAGTCTTTCTTTCCCACACACTCTTTGCCAGCTCATCACTCTGCAGTCAACCTTGCTCTGGTTTCCTGCTTTCTCCTGGAACTCTACTGGCTCTAGGACTCTCATATACCCTTTCTGAGAGTATTCTACACCCTCCCCTGGGCTGTAGCTTGCTTTTGACTCCATTCTCACTGCCAGCTCATCAGTCAGCAATCTCTGGTTGCTGTCTGTTATAGCTGTCTCCTGCCTGAAGAAAGCTTTTCTAAGCTATCTTCTAGCACTATAGTCTTCGCTAGACTCTAAACTAATACTCCTTCAAAAGCTAGGGCTTGTATTGAGCCATAGCTTGCTTGACAGCTGACCAGTATCACCACCTGGCTACCACACTCTTTCTGGGCTTAACCCCCTGTCTTCTCCTTTCTACCTTCCTCTTCTCACTCCCTGTGACCCCTGGGTACCCTCTGGTAAACCCTGCTTTGGAACTACAGGCCCAGCTGCTCCAGTTTCAGTGCCAGGTCACCACTCAGCCAGATCTTGCTCTACTGCTCTCTACTGTCTTTTCTTTTCCAGATAGCTAGTCTAATTATCTTTACCTACTTGTAATCAGTCATGTCTCACAGAACTCCAGCTGTAGTTGCTGGGAGACCTTGTGAAAAATCCAATACAAGCATGCCTGGGGGGAGTTCTTATTCCCACCAAGCTGCTTTTGTAAATCCTTTCATGCATGCCTCAGGCTCGTTTTCTAGCTCCCCTGTGGCTAGGAAAGTGTCTGTTGGCCCGTTTTCACCCTCAGAAACTCAGGGAATGCTGCGAAGTCTTGACATGTCAAGTGGCTGTGCTGCCACATCATCACGTGTTGTCGTCACGCATCCCTCAAGCAACAACAAGTTAGGGTCCGAGACCCTATCTTTGAGCTCTCCTAAGCTTAAGAAACAGTCACGCTTTGCTAAGATTGACCAATCTTATCCTAAAGTTGAGAAACTCAGCTCAAAAACTACCAACCAAAAACTTGGACTGATCCAGTGTCTGGAAGTCCCTCGAAGTCACAATGAGTGCAACTTTGGAAGTGTGACTCATCCCACAACTGAAGGCTCAACTCTCAGACACTGACATCATGGTTGCATACGTGATGTTCATGTGTCTCAAGACTTGCAGCCGAATTTAGTTATTTCTAATTTGTATGCCGCTGATTGCTACGACCATCATTCGGCTATATCTAAGCCTCAAAAACTCGAAGCATTGTGTGGTGATGCTACCACATCACCATGCAATGACGATGTGCATTTCTCACATAATAACAAGTTAGGGTCTGGGACCCTATCTTCAAGCCTTTATAAGTTCAAGAAGCAGTCAAGCTTCACTAAGCTTGGCTACTCTTGCTTGGAACCTGAGAAGTTAAGCCTGAAAAACATGTTGGACTCAACCTGGGCTCCAAGCGCTCTCAAATCTGACCAGCTGACTAAGTCAAGTGTCAGGCCATGACATAACCCTACTGCATCATGTACCAACACCCTCGAACTTGAAGAGGACCATTTCTGGAAGTCTTCGCTTGTTAGTGACCATGATATCCAAATCCAGATGAGCAACACCACTCATGGAAATGTCGCGCTACTTGCAATTGAGAAACATGAAGATGGATTCGTCTACTGACAAACACATTACCATGTACTTAGACACGCTAAGAACCATTGTAGCCGCTCAGGATACAATGAACGATTTCACATTGGTGGGAAATTACTATTCACAGATGGAAACCAAGTCGTATAAACAATATGGCATACATAATAGCCATATCGTAAACGTGCTCACTTATTACAATCCAATCCAACATACTTGGATGTCTCGCAATTCTAATGAACAGCTATCACCATTCATGATGGGCCGCATCCATCATGAGCTCTGTAAAGCATGAGAACAAATTGATTATCGGGGAATTCATAACCCTTGAATTCTGTTTCAGGATTACCTCTGGGTGCCATACCTCAGTCTGATACAATCTTCAGATTGTAGTGGACTCAACACAACTCAGAATCCTAATTCCAACCTAAATCAAAGTCGCAGCCGAACAACCAAAGGATGGACTCTGAGTCCACCCTCTGCGGCAGCTACTGATAGACCACACAAAACACAAAATAATTTACCTATGTCTATCTTCGTGGAACTGAGTCATCTGGAAACTTCTCGAGGTCGCGATGAATGCGACATCAGATATAATACCACCTCAGCCACTGGAGATACTACCATTGAAAATCTGCAACACAATGAACGCAGCCCTATGGTTACCATGGAATTGAAAACTGAGTTCTCAAACTCCTCATGTCAACAACCCAAGATGGTGCATGGCTATACAGCTGTGCCATCACACACCATTGATACTGAGGTTCATGGAACCTCTAACTTTGATACCAAGCCCATGCCATCAGCCGACTCTCTGTTATCTCCATACTGGGAAATGGTGACAAGCAAATCTCCTGTGCCAACGAATGGTGAAGGAGATAATTCCATTAGGGATTTGGAAACCCTATGGGAAGGCATTGCAGCTAGTATCTGGACTAAATACAGTGTGACTAGTACACATCATAGACTAGAATTAATTCGTAACGTGAATAAAACTATTCAAATGATACTTGACCTATCTGAGGAACAAGTAGACAATGACATGTATGCTGAAATGTACATGGCAATACTTGAGTCATGGACTAAGTCGTATTGCAGCCAGAAGTCTGAGACATGACCCAAGCATACTCCTGAACCATCTCTGGTACCCGTTGAGGAACCAGACAAGGTCAATTCACCAATCTGACAGAGTGAGGAATGCTCAGTTGATTGAGAGGGAATACCTAATCCCGCTCAAACTCAGGATTCTGTTGTGAAAGATCTAGTAGGGAATACAGATACCCTACACCTACTCCCAAGAAACCATATGTGGATGTCGTGACTGCGACAACACAATGTTCCTCGTTCCTTGGATACCCCTAAGTTATGTTTGAGGCCTACAAGAAGCCTCAAACAAACTGCCAAAATGGCCAAGGTTCCCTTTGCATCCATCTACTCTGAATCAGGAAAAACCTTTTAACTTCTTCCTGACTGCTTTGGCTGCCTTGAGAAGCTTTGATATGTCGTGAAGGCTAAAACATTTTGCATTGATGATTATTAATATAGATATGATGTTACATGATCTATTGAGTTGTATTACTAATCACAATTACCTTTCCAAGCATTTCAAGGCTAATAAGGCTGTCAAGGCAGCTGGGGCAAAGTCATCAAAAATATTGAAAGTCATACAAATAGTGATTAGTAATACAAGTCAGTAGGTCATATGATCACATATACATATCAACAATTGCTAACAAAATATGTTTTAGCCTTCAGGGCTTCTCAAGGTTGCTCAAAGCAACCAAGGCCAAAAGCAGACTCCAAACCAGCCGTGGGCCACATTAAACTTTTTTTTGCTTATGTAAACTTGAACTTGGACTTGGATTAATGTGTCCCAGTGACTGGCACAACTTGTAAATTTGGTCATGTTTG
>QMFE01000425.1:0-21991 GCA_003314665.1 Tricholoma sp. MG77
CACCGTCTGGGCCATTAAAATTTTTGTCATGTGTTTTTGAATGTGTTGGGAGCCAGGAAACAGGTGAGTAACCTGTTTCATAAGTGTGGAGTAGCATAGAACACGCTGCCCATTTCTCACCAACATTTTCTTTAGGTACATGACAATTTCTGTCATGTTTAGGACCTAAACAGCCTCAACTTGCTGTTCTTGTGTCCCCACTCTCATCTGACATGCCATGCCTTTGGTTCCCCAAGCATGGCCTTTCCTCACTTTGGTTGATGAGCCTCCAGGCTCATTTCGTGTCCGGACAATGACTCTTGTCATCATCTCGACTTCCCATCTCTGGCCCACCTTGAAACTTGACAACGAGTGTATTTGCTTATCTTGTTCCTCTCCTTGGTGGCCCTGTAACAAGCATGTTCACTTGTTCTCTCTTATCAGGGTGGCTGGGACTCGCGGATGCATTGTTTGCATCCAGCTTGATGTCCCCTGCTCCACCCTTCTGCTGAACAGCTGGGCAACACTTCATGTTGTCTTCATTCTTGTCAGATCCTAGTGTTACGAACCGAAAAACGTGCATAGGGGGACAGAACAGATGAAGACAGATGAATGTGAGGTGACATGAGCTGGGAACAGATTGCAACAGATGCATCACTTGCTGTGCAAGTGGGGAACAAGCACGAACAGCTGCAGGGGGTGTAGCAGTAGTGTGAAGACATGAATGGAGTTGCACATGAGATCGAGCGCAGAGTGCCAATGTGCGGAGAGCGAAGCGGATGTGGAGGTGCTTGCAGAAGAAGCTATAGTGAATGTAAGCCTACTTGTCCAAGAGGGGAGCATACACAGCTTCGGAGAACTGGTGGACATATGGGCTAATGGCTTCAACCATGCAGAGCAGGCCGGTTGCACCCTGACCTAGCGATGAGCCCATATTTCAGAATTAAGAGGAGAGGATGACTAGGAGTAAGAGAGCGGATGAGACTGAGTTCAACAACGGATATATTGTGACGGTTACATGCAGGAACATGCATGGACAATGCAGGTAACAGACAAGTACAAAGTACAAGCAAGTTAGAGTTACAATGGGAAACAGGGTTGTATCAAGTTGATAACAAAGCTGAAGAATGAAAGTGGGAGCTACAGCTATTTAACAAGCGCAAGAGCATAAGAAAGAGCGGCACTCCACGATTACATAAGGTGGGTATGGAATAACATAATTGAAATAGTAGTGAATGAATTTCAAATGAATGAACGAGATGAACTAAGAATACAGACTTGAAATAAGGATTGAAAATTTGGTTGCACACAGCATGACCCAGGATAAGTGCTATGCACGAGGCGAGAGTGGATCAGATGACGATAGAGCCACATGGTGCATGCACGGAAATAGCTTGCACAAGAATAGATGTGGGTTGCGACGCGAAACAGGGTTATTTCACGAAAATGGATGCACGAGGTGCAGGGAGCTCAGGAGACATGTGGAAGCGGAAGCGCAGGGTGCACATAATGACACTTGACTATGTGGTGATGCGCGGGAGCACAGAGATCGCAGACGGATGGGCCTTGACCACAGTGATACTTGCATGAGCGTAGCAGCGTGTAGAGAGCAAAGCACTAGCTGGAATGACTTGTAAATTGGCAAGAGGGTTCTAGGGGGTGTAGTGGATAGTCACATGTGTGACAGATGTCACGGGGAGCATAGGAAAATGTGTGACAATGAGGGGGGTAGTTACAGATCATAACACCTAGCCTGCCATCTCGAAACTCAGTGACAAGTGTATTTGCTCGTCTCATTCCCTTTGGCTGGCCCTCTCCTCGTTTTACAACAAACTTAGATGTCTGTCTCACCTCTGAATGATGGCCTACATTATTACCTTACATCTCTGCCATTGCATCCTCCCACAACTCTTCAACAAACATACCTGTTCATCCCTGCTTCTCCATGCCTGGAACAGGCATGTCAATGAACCCAGAGGTTTGCCATTTACAATCTTGCAAATTGTTTGGGCAGTTGCTCATGTGCAGTGATGGTCGTCTGTGGCTCTCCCAGAGGGAAACACACAAACTCAATGATATGCTAAGGGGTGTTGGTTCAAAGGGTCTTGGTTTCTCTCTTTGAAAAGGTCCTCTAACAGTGTAGCAATGCTAGCTATGGTCTAGCGGGTGAGCGATATGGCTAGCTAGTTGCTAGAAGCACTAGCTAAAATGCTAGGAAATGCTAGCTTAGTTAATAGATCAGCACTAGACAGACAGGACTAAAAGACTTGGTTTTGGTTGGAGAAATACTCAGCTAAACATTTATTGATGTGGATAAGACAGAGGTAGAATGCAGTTTCTTAGATGAAGACATGGACTTGGACAAAGTAGCGGATAGCTAAGACTTTTCTGATCTTAGCTCTGAGACAAGGGCTAGACGATAGTGGATTCTTTTCTACTAAGTATATACAGTTGTTTTATATGTTTCCTAAGTATGTACGGCAAATAGAAAGTACTGAAATCACTAGCAAAAATTTAAACAAAAGAATAGCTTGAAAAGAATAAAGGCGGTGTTAAAATGAAGAATTAGCTAGCTGTTTCCATAGCAAAGAATGGCTGCACACATGCACCCATGTCTGTCAAGTCAGTGTCAGTTCTTTGGTAGCTAGAAGCACCAATGCAATGCTAGCTGTTCCTGGTGGCATCAGGTGACTAAGCCAAATGTGCTAGTGGAAATGTTGGATGCCAGCTAGCAAATCACTAACACCACTATGACTCACTAGGAGTCGCTATGCAATAGCTAGATGGTAGGCAGGGTTGTCAAATGATTAGAGAGGGTGGAATAAAGTGGAGGAATGCATAGATAGTCAATCTGAATAGAACACATGAACTAGGTGATGCCTCCATCACAGCTAGTCCCCAGAGAAGGCACTATATACATTTTCTGTGCCCAGGCGCTGCTTGCGTGCATCAACTCTCCTCCTCACTTGAACCTTGACTGTCCCCAGTCATTCAATCAAAAATCTCAAAGACATGTCATCTGCGATGTCCAAATAGATATCTAGTGTTGAGTTGGAGTGCTGTGATGAAATTTGTGACATTGAGGCGAGCGGCGCAAAGGACCCATTATATGCCATGGATGGAGGGATAGAGCTTCCCCAAATGTTGCTATGTTCACTAGACATGACTAAGGTTTCTGATGACATAGAAGTGCTGAAAATCGAATGGGGAGGAGAGGGAGGAATGATAGTTGGCATGGGAGGAATGCTGTAAGATTCATGGCAAATGATGACAGCAGAAGGTTGGGCAACCGAAGAAATACTGTTCTCTTCATCTGCAATCAATGTGGTTCATCTAAAATAGACTAAAAATTATTGGTGTGATTGAATGAGGACCAGAAACACATTGTTGTATTTCTTCATTGTGTTACGAACCGAGACACGTGCTGGGGAGGGACAGAACGAATGACGGACAGACACGCGAGATGACGCGAGCTGGGAACGGATTGCAACGGATGTATCACTTGACGTGCGAGTGCGGGAGCGTGCGCATGCGCGCGGGAACAAGCGGGAACAGTTGCGGAAGGTGTAGCAGTAGTGCAAGGACATGAACGGAGTTGCGCACGAGATCGAGCGCAGAGCGCTGATGCACGGAGAGCAAAGCGCGAGGCACAAAGCGGATGCGGAGGTGCTCGCAGACGAAGCTGTAGTGAACATAAGCCTACTCGTCCAAGAGGGGAGCGTACACAGCTTCGAAGAACTGGCGGACATATGGGCTAATGGCTTCAACCATGCAGAGCAGGCCGGTTGCGCCCTGACCTAGCGACGGGCCCGTATTTCGGAATTAAGAGGAGAGGATGACTAAGAGTGAGAGAGTGGACGAGACTGAGTTCAACAACGGATGTATTGCGGAGGTTACGCGCAGGAACACGCGCGGACAGCGCAGGTAGCGGACAAGTACAAAAGTACGAGCAAGTTAAGCTACAACGGAAAACGGGGTTGTGTCGAAGTTGATAATAAAGCTAAAGAATAAGAGTGGGAGCTACAGCTATTTAACGAGCGCGAGAGCGTAAGGAAGCGCGGCGCTCCGCGATTATGTAAGGCAGGTACAGCATAACATAATTGAATTAGTAGTGAATGAATTTCAAATGAATGAATGAAATGAACTAAGAATACGGACTTGAAATAAGGATTGCAAATTCGGTTGCACATGGCATGACCCAGGATAAGTGCTAAGCGCGAGGCGAGAGCGCAGCAGAGCGAATCAGATGATGCTAGAGTCGCGTGGTGCGCGCGCGGAAATAGCTTGCACAAGAATAGATATGGGTTGCAATGCGAAATGAGGTTATTGCACGAAAATGGATGCACGAGGTGCGGGGAGCTCAGGAGACATGCGAAAGCGGAAGCGCGGCGCGCGACACGTGCGTGGGGTGCGCATGATGACGCTTGACTGCGCGGCGATGCGCGGGAGCGCAGAGATCACAGACGGATGGACTTTGACCACAGAGATAATGCAGGAGTGCTCGCACGAGCATAGCAGCATGTAGAGAGCAAAGCGCTAGCTGGAACGACTTGTAAATTGGCAAGGGGGTTCTAGGGGGTGTAGGGGATAGTCACATGCGTGACAGATGTCATGAGGAGCATAGGAAAATGTGTGACAATGAGGGGGGTAGTTACGATCATAACACATTGGCAGAACAGTGGGTGGCAGATGAATGAGAGACCCTCCTGTTCCAAATTATCAACCATTTCCCAATGGCATAACAGAACAAGACTGGAATGATTGTGGCAACTAAAGCTTTATTGACTGGAGAGAGTGACATAGGTGGGATAAAATTTGGAATGTGGGGATTGGGGAACAAGTTTTTGTGAAGAAGTTTTGGAGCAGCGCTTAAAATATAAATGTGGGAAGAAGTTGAAAAAGTTAACATGATGACATAACATGTCAGGAACAGTGGATGAGGGAGCCAAATAAGGTTTTAGAGTTTCCCCAGATTTTTGATGGCATCAAAAGTAGATTGATCAGCCAAGTTATCAACCTACATATGTAGGAGGGCACTGCCATATAGGGCAGTGTTTGCACTTATTAGTACTGGGGATTACCGGGTATATAGCCAGGTCGGCTATACCCAGAATCCCAAGTCTTACAGTAACCTTGCAGTACATGAGAATACCACTGATTAGTATTCCCTTGTGTGAAGGTCTTAAGCACCCTCCTACCACACTCTTACAACATAGGACTAGCTGAAGCTGCAGTAGCTGACTAGCTACTGATCAAAATATAGGCAGGATAGATGGAAATTGGTTGGAAGAGAAAAGTCAAGTGAAGCTAGGGTTAATAGCTAATGTCTGCATACTTGTTGGAAGCCTTGTATGAGTGGGTAATTCACACTAGGTGTAATAGCAATATGTTCAAAATTTCCTGTAGTCAGTAGCAGACAATGTGAGAGTCTAGCTAAATGAGCGGAAGTTGGTTGGTAATCACTGGCTTGTTCAATTCAGCTAGGCATGTTGGAATGGTGGCATAATGATGCTGGGTAACTGTGAAGTCAAATGAGTTAGGAATGAATTGCCTGTGATGCAAAGAGAACAGAATATCACAAAGGAACAGTTTTGTTGCTGTATCATTGATCAGCGAGTTCGGCGATTCAGTTATTAAACAGAGTGGCATGGGAAGTTCAACATTGTGTTGATTTCTTTCTCTCACTTCCTTTCAACATTCTCGTAGTGTATATGGCATGCCTCTCTCCACTACCGCTTGCATCTTTCTCCAAAAGCTTGCTGACCATTTCAAGAGTCTCCCTGTTTCGAACTCTGATCCCTCAGATGAGCTAGAAGCATGGGGTAGGACATTTGTGGATGCCTGGGTGTGTATGCTATCGTTCTGTCTGTAATGGTTTTTGCTGATGCTTCCTAGTCTAAATTTTGATGAGCCAAGAGTGTAGATGAGATGTGCTTAGTGCTTAAAGGTCTAGTCAATAGAACTAGAAAAAAACCAGAAACTAAACCAAACCGTAACTAATGTAATCGCAACCACGGTCACAGTTTACAGCCATTCACAATCGGTTATGGTCACAGTTATTTATTATTAGCTAAACTAAAAAACTGTACAAAGACCAGTTAAACCATTCATAACCACTATCTACACTACATAATAGCTATGTACATTACAAAGTAAGAGGGGGCAAGCCCCAAGCATCAAAACTGCGAAATCTTTGGGGTTTATATAGCCTTTGGGATGGTCTGTGCGTGAATTGCAAGTTTGGTAAGTGATTGTTGATAACATGACCAAACATTGCTCAACAATTCAATGATCAACATTCAACGATCAACGATCAACATTCAATGCTCAACTTCAACCACCCCCAACATTGCCACTCCACTCACCACCACTCCAACTCGTTGAATGGCCACCTCACCCACTCCCCCTACTTTTCCACCATGCCACCAATCACCAACGCACTGTGTGGCTGCCATAGTGCCACATCATTGGCAAAATGGGGCCCGAACAACGATTCAGCATTGTTTGGGCCCCAGGTAAGTTTTTCTTATGTTTTACTGCCCTTTTCCACAACTAGTGAAACTATCCATTTTATTTTTCAGGTTATGAGGATATTCTGACCTCTACAAACACCATGAGCCAATGACAAACAACACAACACCAACGTCCAGCCTCACAAGCCACTGCTCACAAGGTGGATTGTTGGTGCTAGCTTCAACCACAACGCACAACAGGCTGACAACAACGAGACAACAACAACACCACCAATGCCAATGACAATGTCGCCGCCAACAACAACAATATCAGCGACAACACCGCCAATGCCAACGACAATATCAATGACAACACTGCCAACACCAACAACAACATCAACAACAACACTGCCAACATCTACGACAATGACAACACTGCCAACGTCTATGGCAAGATGAGGGAAACAAGGTATGTACCACATCACCCCCACCACCACATCACTGCTAACACCCCCCCTCCCTCGTAACAGGTAACGAAACGATGCAGCACCCGCCTCCCCTGCTACGAGCCACTGCTTGTGGGGGGTGTTAACAGCAACATCATCAGACAATGATGCAGCACCCAGCCCAGCCCTCTGAGCCTCTGCTCACAGGTGCTTTTTTTTCTTTTATTAGTACTTTTCTGTTTTTGTAGTCTGTATATATTTCTAATAGTATTAATAGTACTAAGTAGTAGTAATAGTAATAGTGATAAGTAGCCAGTCTTGACCAGTTGGGGTTGAGACCAGTTGTAACTGGTCTCATAACCAAGTTGTAACTGTGTGGACCGGTTGTACCTGGTCCAGTTACAGTTACAACCAAAATTGAGAAATATAATAACCAGTCTCGATCACCAGTTACAGCCCAAGGGGGTGAAAAACCATGACCAAACCAGACCTTAAAGCACTAGATGTGCTTCAAGGCCACCTGCATGTTGTGAAAGGCTCAGCACACATTCTCAGCTTGCAATGAACCATCTTGATTGGAGTGGGGGTCTATTCTGATGCTTGAGCTGGTGAAGGCTGTTGAGGCATTAAAAGCACAGAAGGAAGCTATGGAATGAGCAGAAAAGGAGGTAATGGAGAGGGAAGAATGTCAGAAGGCAAAGGCAGACAAGGTTGATGCTTTGCTACAGCGTCACACAGCCATGGAAATTGACGACGAGCTGTTTGATACCAAGCTACAAGCCTTAGAGGATGAATACAGTGCAGACGAGTTTGTAGCTGTCATCTCTGATGGCAAGGAGTCAGAAGTAGCTTCTAAACTCAAGGAAAACGAGAAACACTCTGACTCCCCTATGCTGTAAGTGTCTCTTCTTGTATCCCTTTAGATGTTCGAGCTAATTTCTATTGTTTTAGTGATGTGTTGTTGATCACCACACCTGCTAAGTTGGTTGGCCATCCACTTCCTCATTCAAGGTCTCAAAGCCTACTCTGTCACTCACTATTAATAGTGAAGAGTCTGACCATGTAGCAAATGATGATATTGTTGTCATCAAGAATGAATGAACTCCTAGAGCCCGCCCTTTGAAAGCTACAAAAGCTCCAGCTGTCAAGCTCTGCTCTGTCATAGGCAAGGTATGAGTTTTTCCTAACTGATAGTTTTCAGCTAAGCTTTATTTCTTCTAGTGCAATCAATGCAAAGCCTTCAAACTCAAGAGCATCAACTGTGAATACGACAAAGGCTCTCCTAAGTGTGCCTGTTGTACCAAGGACTCCCATGGATGTTACTGGGATGGAGTTGCTCAGAACAGTATGGTGAAGGGTGTGCATGAGGGAGCTAAGGTGGCTAGCAAGTTGTCTAAGGTGACCCAAGGTTTAGCTAGCTCCATAGGACCTTTGCATTGTTCTACTAGTAAGTCTATCTCCTGCTCATAGGCTTTAGCTAACTGCTAGTTCTTCTAGGGAAAGCTGCCGCTCGTCATATCAAAGTCGAAGATTGTGAAGGAGGGCCTTCTTGGAAGCAGGTGTGCCTTGATCCTGAGGCAGCTATCCCATCAAGAATCTATCATGCTTGTCTCCTTGATGAGCTTTAGCTGAGCATGCTACAAAATGAGTAAAATTTTTGTATGCAGAACTGGAAGGCCTCAGAGCTGATGAAGAGGGTGAATCTGAGGTGGCATTCTATTAGCAAACAAAAATCTGTCCCATGGCCTTAAGTCCTTTATATACCAATAACAAGTGTGTCCCATCATTTCCTAGCAGAAGTAAGATGAGCTGTGAAAAAGAATATCACTGGTTGAGTAGCTAAAGAATGCTAGCAGATTGCTAGCTATAAAAAAAAGAATAAGTACTAAAGGCATTTGCTAGATCTTAGCTAGCAAAATTGAGATAGTAGCTTTGTACGAAATCTTTCATGTTGGGTATAGCTAAATAAAGAAAATAAGAAAGGGGGAAGGCTCAGTCATCATCATTGCCGGTAAAACCCCTAGAGGTTTTGAACAATAATTGAAAAAATGACATTGCAACTTAAAGAATTAGCTAGCTAAAAAGAAATGTTCAAAACATAAAGAAAACCCAAAGAAAAATAAGATAATTTTAATAGAGATCTTCATTGCCCACATCTGGTTCTTCATCCTCTTCTTCAATCATCAGGTGTCCTTCTTCAATCTTGTCTTCTTTGACTGGTGCTTTGATAAAATTGCTATCTTCAGGTAAGTCCATATCTTCCATTTGACAAAGTCACTGGGTGTCAATGTCAATAAACCCATTAGGTAGGTAAATGGATTTCCTAGCTAAATAAGGTAGAAGTTGAAATGCTGCGATAGGTCAGTGTAGCACAGCACCATCTAACTCACATAGAATGTACGCTCCACCCTTGTTTCATGAGACAATGATACATAAGTGGTCCAAGATAGCGAGGTTTCATCTTGTGATTTAGCACATAATCAACTTTCAAGTTTTGCATTAAAACAAGATTGCCGCACTGGAAGTTGAAGTCATAGATAGTTTTAGCATGTCTGCGCTTGAATAAAATTGCTGCTTTGAGTCTAGCACTATGAACCTTCTGATGTAGCACAGCTAAATCTTCTTGACATTTCTGGAGTGCAATAGCTCTTCTAGCTATAAGATATGTAGTCAATAGGATAGAATGCAGGGGTGGTTGAAGGTGTAAGGGCAAGACCCAGAAGATGAGGATATCAGAGGGCACAAAGGCACCAGGGGCCACAAAGGGCACATGTAAGGGGACAGCCCTCCAGGTATATATTTCCCTATTTACTGTTCATACTTCATGGAAACTCTTCTCATTCTTTACTATTCTATTCTACTTACCTTTATTTGTTATTGCTTGGCTACAGCCCAACTGGTGGTAGTAGAGATCCCTTTAATCCAACATCTAAGATTTACCCCAGTATACTTGCTTTATAGCATTGACTTCTGTCATTACATAGTCTTTATAGACTCCCTGTGCCCTTTGTGGCCCCTGGTGCCTTTGTGCCCTCTGTGTTTCCTCATCATCTGGGTCTTGCCCACAGCACAGGGAGTCTATAAAGACTATGTAGTGACAGAAGTCAATGCTATAAAGCAAGTAATACTGGGGTAATTCTTAGATGATTGATTAAAAGAGTCTCTACTACTACCAGTTGCCCATAATAGGGCTGTAGCTGTAAGGGCAACCTTACGATCAGCACGAATATCACCCGATGCTTGCAAGGGAAAACCAAAGTTAATTATGTACTAAAACCTCGAAAATACATACACACCTTGCAAGGGAAAACCAAAGAGAAAAGTCTAAGGTCTTCCCTGCAGAGGGTGAGACTATGTACAGGAACTGTGTGACGAAGTAAAATAAATGTGTCCGAATGAGGAAGCGAACCTGCGGAAGCGAGCTCATTGATCCACCATCAGGGGTCGTGTACCTAACCATGTCAGACATATCTGATGGTTGCTGTGTCGTTGAGAGATTGCTATAGGGACTACCATGGGTCATCCATGGATAATTGACACTCCATTCTAAATCATGTGCCATTAGCTGAATTATTTTTTTTGCATCTAGCTGTATTGTAACATGTTTCATATGATACCTATGTATGTCTGGGTGAAATCTAGGACAGTTTACATGAGATATGCAAGCTGGATATTGAAATGGATGTGTGGATGACCATTATTCTGAAAAATGGCCATCCACGGCATCCATTTTGACCTACACACTGTAAATGTAAACCTTAGGCTTAATGGCTTTATGTACACATGAATGGATGGTATGTTCACCTCAGTGCAATGTGCCTTAGCCTAACCATTAATAACAAGTTCACAAATCCCATATCCATAAATTACATATGGATATCCACAGTAGTCCCTAGATTGCTATGAGGGAGCATCGCATAGCGAGGGTGGTCATATCGAGTCACGAGTGTCCGAAAGTGGTTGAAGGTGTTCAAAGATGTTCATGGATGTTTGCGAGGTGTTCGCAAATGCTCATGAGGTGTTTGCAAATGTTTGCGAGTGTTCATAGGTGTTCACGAATGTTCATGAGGTGTTTGCAAATGTTTGTAGGTGTTCACAAGTGTTTGTAGGTGGTCACGAGTACTCGCGAAAGGTTGCGCACAGTTGTAGACCTCGTCAGGTGGTCCCCTGACATCACCCCCCCTCAAGGTGCAGCGTCCTGATGCGTGAAACGTCGGTAGTAAGGTTGGAAACCCATCTGTCCAAAAGCCAGTGCACTGATGCGTTTAGGAGCATTGGGGTTCGTCTTGTAGAATGTCGCAATCAAATCAGGGGCTTCAAGGTCGCACTCTGTGATCCATGAGTTCTCTTTGTGTCCATACCCCTTCCATCTGACCAGATATTCCAACTTCCTATACCTCAACCTACTGTCAATCACCTCCTCTATCTCATACCTCTCCTCTCCTCCTACAATCTCCGGCAGTGGCGGCGGCTGCGCACGTCGACCTTCAATCGGATCGGTCGGAACTGGCATGAGTTTGACGACATGGAAGACAGGGTGGATGCGTGACATTGATGGCAGTAGCTTGAGGCGATAGGCATGTGAGCCGACTGGGCGAACAATAGGATAGGGCCCAAGGAATTGATGCGCGAATTTCTTCGTCGGTTGAGTTGTGCTAATGTCAGTCACATCCAAGAAAACCTTCTTGCCCACCTTGAACGTTGGAGCAGGGGTTTGTTGTTGATTGTAGTACCTCGCCATATCATCCTTCAACTTCACGAGAGCTGCGCGCACTTCCTCTAGCGTCGACTTCATGCGATTGGCAAATTCATTGACTGCTTCGACCTTCAAAGGAGGTTGGTGAGGTTTGAAACCCATGCGGGGGTGTCGACCACTGTCGACGAAGAAAGGAGTGTGCTGCGTCGCAGAGTGAGTGTGGTTGTTGTACGCAAATTCGGCGAGTGGCAGTAAGGTATCCCAGTCGTCCTGACGTTTGTTGACGAAAACTCGGATGTACTGTTCGAGTTCTTGGTTAACGCGTTCAATTTGGCCATCCAACTGAGGGTGATACGCCATGGATGCTGAAACCTTGATGCCTAACAGGCGATACAGTTCGCGCATGAATTTTGTGATGAATTGCGGTCCGCGGTCGGAGACCATTGATTGTGGAAGGCCGTGGAGCTTCCACACGTGTTGGAGGTAGAGTCGGGCTGAGCCTAGGGCGGTGACTGTCATGTGAGTAGGGACGAAGTGACCACGCTTGGTGACTGAGTCTACAATGACCATGGCTGCATCGAACCCATGCGAATCGGGAAGTTCGACGATGAAGTCGACACTAGTCACCTCCCAGGGATGCTCAGGAATGGGGAGTGGTGGTAGTTCACCGAATGGTTTTCGCTTTTGCGCCTTAGTTCGCAGGCACATATTGCAGGTCTTGCAGTCCTGTCCGACATAGCACGACATGTTCGGCCACCAATAGCTGCGCATGAGAAGTTTGAGTGTTTTCCATCGACCCATGTGTCCCCTGATCCGAGAGTCGTGATGCTGTTCAGCAATCCGACGCCGTAAGTCTGCGATGAGAGGAACATAGATGTGATCACGAAACATCCACAGCCCACCTTCCTTCGCCCACTCCGAACTCCTCAACATCTTGCCCTTCGACTTGTCGAATTCCTTCATTGCTAATACCACCATGTCTTCCCCCTTTCCATCTCGAACCCCCTTGCAAATTTCTTGAAGTATGTCCCTTTCCGCCCCTTCGACAGTCATTCCTTCGAGGGCGCGTGCTGCGAAAAATTCGGGTTTGAGTAGGGTGATGTCGTGATTGTTGTCGGCGCCAGGACTGTGGTCAGTGCGATGCGACAAGGCGTCGCACTTACCCATGCTCTTCCCAGGGCGATGGTGCATTACAAAATTGAACCTAGATAAATAGAGCGACCAACGTGCCTGCCTGCGATTTAGTTTCTTCGCAATCATAAAGTACTCAAGGTTTTTGTGGTCCGTCCAAATCTCCACCTTGCGCTGCGCCCCCTCAAGGAAGTGTCTCCACTCCTCGAGCGATCTCATCACTGCTAACATCTCCTTGTCGTGAATCTCATAGTTCCGTTCGACTGTGTTGAGCAATTTTGAGTAGAAGGCAATCGGATGCCACTTGAGGTCATTGTCCGACTGCTGCGAAAGGACAGCGCCTGTCATGAAATCGGAACTGTCTGCCTCGATGCGAAAAGGTTTGGAATTGTCAGCAAAACACAATATCGGAGAAGACGTAATCTGATCCTTGATTTCGTCGAATGCCTGCTGCTCCTCCTCTCCCCAGCTCCACTTCCGATCCTTTTTCGTGAGTTCAAAGAGGGGTTTCGCATGGTGTGAAAAACCTTCAATGAAGCACCGATAAAAGTTCGCGAATCCTAAGAATGACTGTACCTCCTTCTTCACAGTCGGAGTAGGCCACTCTGTCACTCCTGCTACCTTGACGGGGTCCATGCGAACCTCCCCTTCCGAAATGATGAGTCTGAGGTACTCGATCGTTGTTTGTTCAAATTCGCACTTGTCGTGTCACAGGAAGAGCTTGTGTTGTCGGAGTCGCTCTAGAACCAGTCGCATAATGTGGCAATGCTCTTTGATGCCCTTCATGAAGATGAGGATGTCGTCGAGGTATATGCAAACCACGCCTTCCATGATGAAGTCCTGGAAGATGTCGTTCATCATCGTCTGGAAGGTGGAGGGAGAATTAGTGAGTCCAAAAAACATTACCAAGGGTTCATAGAGGCCACAATTAGTACGAAATGCCGCCTTCCACTCATCACCCTCCTTCATCCAAACATTTTGGTACCCCCATCACGCGTCAAGCTTGGTGAAGAATTTCACGCCGCGAAGTTGATTTACCAGTTTGGAGATGAGGGGAAGAGGATAGCGATTCTTGATCATGATGGAGTTGAGCACGCAATAGTCCTGTACGAGACAAAGTGATCCGTCCTTCTTTTTGATGAAGAAGATGGGTGATGCCATGGGCGATTTTGATGGTTGAATTCGCCCTGTCGTGAGGTTCTCCTGGATGAACTCGTCCAACTTGACCTGTTCATTTGGAGCGAGAGGATACACCTTGCAGTTGGAAGCCTTCGAGTCTGGTATTAGTTCAATCACATGGTCCCAGACCTTCCGATCAGGCAAACGATCGAACAAAGATTTCGCGAAAAGGTCTTTGAAGTCTTGGAGGTGAGTGGGCACCGATTTGTGGAATGTCTTCAGTTGAGTATTCTTGTGGAATGCCTCTGCGAGACGCTGCGAGATGTTCGACGATGCGCAAATGAATTCCGCTTTGCAAGGTATTGTCGCGGTGAATAATCGGTCATCCTCCTCCATCACATCCTCACCAGTGTAGGGCTCTTCCTCCTCATTGTCGTTGTCGGAAACATCGCTGAGGTCGGGAATATCCTCCATCTCCATGTTAGGCTCGGGCATTGGGCCTGCGCGACATGAGCGAATATTCGCTTCCTCGACAAGTCGCTCCTTTCGCTCCACGTTCACTTCGTTTTGACAGGTACGACAGTGATTCGGGCAGCAACTCATCTTGACCTCTCCCGACTTCCAGTCGACTTCAGGGTTGTGCTCACAAAGCCAGGTAAGTCCTAGGATGACGTCCTGCTTTCCGATGCCAGTTACTGCAAAAATCGCTTTTTCGGAATGGTCACAATATCGCAGCATCATTTCGACAATTTCAGTGATGCTACCTGCCTTGTTGGGCATACCATCCCCATTGTAGATGGGGATGGGCCGACTTAGCAACCTCGTAGCGATGCGATTGCGCTTCACAAAATCGGAGTGCATGAATTGGTCGGTCACTCCACAGTCGAGAAGGGTGGCGGTCGAGAAGACCTCACCAGTGTCAGTAGTTTGCAACACGACACTGAGCTTGAGAGAATTGTCACTGATGGCTGACATGACGACGAAGCGATCGGGGAGGCGTTTCTCCCAGTTTGGACATCAACGAAAGCACGAGTTATGCGAAGTTGTCGATGATGATGGTGACAATGTCGGTGTAGTTGAAAGCACCAAAACAAGTGTCTGCGACATTTGAACAGGGTGAAGGGGTTGTGGTACGGCTTGGGCATTGTTCTCCGCACTATCAGTCAATGAAATGGAATCTAATTCAGTCATTTCTTCTACTGACAATACAGCAAAATGATTCTTAGTCAACAATGGGTGCATACTCATCACTCGTTGCCCATGCCAAAACCCGACTCCTCCACCTTGTCTTCGCAACCTTCCTCAATCACGTCATCACACCCCTTATGGGTGATGCAAACATCTAGCGCCGCGAACTCATCCTCTGTGAAAGCCTGGCGCTCCTCGAGACTGAGGTAGCAAATGTTGAAATGCTTTGGGCAATCGGGTCGTAGGTGTCCAGGTTGGCCACATCGGAAGCATACAATTGCTGTTGTGTCCTTGGGGCGTTGCACGCTAGAGACATTTGGCACGGGGAGCAAATGAGGGGTGCTAACTGGGTGTGCCCTTGGGAACGTTGCAATTGGCTTCCAAAGAATGCCACCCATTGACGGTGGCGTATTGGACTGTTGCGAAGTTCGTGGGGAGGATGTGAACGCGGCGTTTGCGATGCGATTCTCATCGCAGAGGATTGTGGTGTCATACCACTGTTGCGGAATTTCGTCAGAGGGGCATGCTGCATCCTTGTGTGAGGCAGGCAACGTGGTCCTGAATCTTCACATTTAGGCCTTGACGAAATTTGAGGCCAATGTGTGAGCCCTCGAAGTAACGAGCCTTGTCCACGATCTCTCTGAAACTATTGACATACTTGTCGACCGTGCGTGATCCTTGGAAATATGTCGCAGTCTCGAGATCTGTTTGCGATGTTTGGACCTTGTTCTTGAGACAGAATTCAGTGATGAACTCCTGTGCAAACTCTTGCCATGTTGCGTAGGTGAGGCTTCCCACCACATTGTACATTCGCATCTTTCAATCCCCAAAGTGCAATGCTTGTTCGCTCTTCATGAACAAGAGCGCCCACATAATCTTTGCATGATCATCGGCGAATTGGAGCAGTGTGAGCACGAAGTAAAGATTGCACGAATTGAGGAAGGCATGGCCTTTCACGCGATCGCCTGAAAATTCGCTGGGATTCGCTGGCTTAACGCAAGTCGAGGGTGCATGCGATGTTTTCGGAGGAACAGGTGGTAGGTCGCGTTTGCGAGGTGTGAGTGGTGAGGTCTCGGAAGTAGGGTTAGATACACTTTGTAATACATTTACATCTTCAGACTTCAGGGTACCCAATATCACCTCATCAAATTGGAGAGTCATTCGGTTTACGATTTCAGACATCCTCATGAACATTTCCCTGAGTCGCGCCATTCGTTCATCAGTAGTTTCGGAACTCATTGCGGCGATTTGATGAGGGTATCAAGGTTTAAAGGGGGTAGAGGGATAGATAGCTGATGTCAGCGATGTTTGGAACATGTGAGACTTTTCTTCTGTAAGGGCAACCTTACGATCAGTGCGAATATCACGCGATGCTTGCAAGGGAAAACCAAAGTTAATTATGTACCAAAACCTCGAAAATACATACACACCTTGCAAGGGAAAACCAAAGAGAAAAGTCTAAGGTCTTCCCTGCAGAGGGTGAGACTATGTACAGGAACCGTGTGACGAAGTAAAATAAATGTCTCTGAATGAGGAAGCAAACCTGCGGAAGTGAGCTCATTGATCCGCCATCAGGGGTCATGTACCTAACCGCGTCAGACGTATCTGATGGTTGCTGTGTCGTTCGGAGAGTGCTACGAGGGAGCGTCGCATAGCGAGGGTGGTCATATCAATAAGTTCGTGAGTGTCCAAAAGTGGTTGAAGGTGTCCAAAGACGTTTGTGGATGTTCACGAGGTGTTCGCAAATGTTCATGAGGTGTTCACAAATGTTCACGAGTGTTCGAGGTGTTCATGAGTATTCATAGGTGTTCGTGAGTATTCATAGGTGTTCACAAATGTTCGTGAGGTGTTCGCGAATGTTTGTAGATGTTTGCGAGTTTTCATAGGTGGTCACGAGTGTTCATAGGTGGTCACGAGTACTCGCGAAAGGTTGCGCACAGTTGTAGACCTCATCAGGTGGTCCCCTGACAGTAGCCAAACAATAACAAATAAAGGTAGTAGAGTAGAATAATAAAGAATGAAAAGGATTTCCATGAAGTATGAACAATAAGTAGGGAAATATATGTACCTGGAAGGCTGTCCCCTTACAGAAGGTATGTAGCTTCTGTAATATCTAGCAGTATTAGGGGGTGCATGCCAGTAGCACCAAAGTACAGTGAGCAGCCCATTCTCTTGTGAATGGTGATGTGCTCTGCCCAAACAACTGAATACATGCTCCTGGACCATTTGGACTCTACTCCATCAGCAGCTTTGTATAGCGATTGTCAGATGTCAAAATGTGATCATTCAACAATACCATTAGTGCATGAATTGTAGCCACTAATACTGATATAGTTGATGTGGTATTGCTTGGATAAATGTGTTAGCACTGCAATGAGAACTTTAGCATTGTCAGTAACAATTTCCCCAAGTGTGCCCCATCTGCAAATGATGTCCTGATAAATCCAGTTGGCAATAGCTGTGGCATTCTCTGTCTTGAGCATACAGAATTTAGAGTAATGGATCAGCAAACATCTGCCTTGGATCAAATACTTGATGCTGGCATGTGCATAGTGTTGATGTAGATCTTCGAAAATAGCAGAGCTGGTGTAGCAACAGTAGGTGGAATCAGAACTTTCTTCATTTGCTGGGTCTGACAGATATGACATGTTCTGACATACCACACCAAGTCAGCTTGATGGTGCAGCCACCAGAATTGTAGTAAAAGTGTAGCTCTAATCACATAGAATTGCTTATGGCCGATATTGTTGTGAACATTGCATAGGACATATAAGTGATGTTTGGGTGGGAGTACTAGCTTATGAGCTCCATGCATATCCTTCTTCCAGAGACAATCTTTATCTGGGAAGAAGTTCATAGCATAGCGCAGAAATCTCTTGTATTCTGTATCTGAAAGTCCTGGAGGTCACTTCCAATCCTTGTGCCACTGTCTAACCACTATAGGCTTTAAATTGTTGGATTTCACATTTTTAGATCATGGAACTATGTTGTAGGTATCCTCCTCCTCACTTGAGATCTGAGCAGTAGCAAGGATCAATACAAAAGAGCTAGCGGATTTGTCATAGTTAGCAGATAGTTCAACATTGTTGATGATATGAATGAATCCATGTAGCTGGTCTATCCAGTCTTCAAAGTCATCCTCTTTTTCATCTTCACCATCCAGCTGACATGTACAACATGATAATCCATTGGGACCATGGTGCGTCCCTTTAATGTGAATGAGTTCGAAATGGAACATCATGATAGAGACGATCCATCAGTTAATGCTAGTGGATGGATGGATATCAAGGTTAGCTAGCATTCCTTTGATGTATCTGGCATCAACCTCTATGATGAGGTTTCAAATCCCAATAACCCAAAGTCATAGGTTGTGTAGGGCTCAATAGAGACCATAAATCTCTAGCTTCGGCTGCAAGAATCTTGCTCTGCAATCATTTAGTGTAATTGAGCCAAGTTGATTGTAGTATCGGGTTTTTGGATTGTCTAGGACACATTGGCATAAGAAGAAGCCAACGGCTATGTGTGAGGTGTCAACAGCTAAAATCACTGGCATTGGAAGTATAATCTATGGGTCATAAAGCTGGCAAAGTTAGGACTGCTTGCTTAAGATCCTCTTGTGCAGCTATTTGAGGCTCGTGAAATTTGAATATAGTGTTCTTATGCATTAGCTTGATTAGATGATGTGCACAATGCATGAAGTTCTTGATAAAAATCCTGAGGACTCCAACTGTTCCTAGGAAAGTGTAAACATCTGTTAGGGTGTAACAAGGACCCCAATTCTTGATGACTGCAGCTTTGCTATTGTCCACTACTCTTCCTTTGTAGGTACAGTGATTCTCAAAATGTTCCCAGACAAATCTATGGATCTCAGGATCCTCTGGGATAGTTTCATAGGAGCCATCAGATAGCTCATAGTGAGTGGCTAGTCCTTTAACAGGGACATTGCCGATATATGGAATGATTAAGCCTGGTATTTCTGGCTGCAGAATGTAGGTAACATCATTATGGAAAATAGGGACTGAATTTGTCCAACCCATAGGGAGCATGACAAGTTGAAGGGCTCCATAGGGCATTTGGAAGGTGGTATAATCATGTGAAGACTCAGCTATGAGTCATTCATCATAGCCAACATAGAGATCTAACATAGCTCCACAGGCATGTCCAGCGAATTGCTCAGCTAAATGATCTGCAATAGGGGGAACTCCTGCATGCTTGATAGTGATCTTGTTGAGTGGCTCTAAGCTATGGATGATTCACAGCAAGTTTTTATCCTTCTTCAGTATGCAGAACCACCTAGAGTGATACAAAGAATTTGATTATTCATAAACACCAGCAGCTAGCTTCTTTCTGATTATAGTGCAAACTTCATGGTAGATGCCTGGTGGAATCGGAATATTCTTCTCAATGAATGGGATGTGCAGGATGACTGGAATGTTAATAGGAGGAAAGTATTCTGGTTTAAAGCATCCACACTCTTGGTCATTCCAAGTGAATGCCTGGTTCTGCTTGCACATAAAGTCATGCATTAAATCTCGCTCTTGTGGTAGTAGGAAGTTGGGATGTTTCTTGTCAACTAGCTTGTGGCATTCTGCAGTATAGCATTCAGTTGATTGGAAAGGCGGCAGGTTTGGATCTAAGCTAGGCATATTCTCTGGCAGATCGCCATTGATATGTTGTATGATGCAATGTTTCTCTGGTAGCTCAGCCTTCACAGGCCTCACTTTCTTAGGGACTGGCTTGTACTTTTTCTTTGTGACAATGCCATGCATAGTAACAATACCTTCAGCTAGAACTGAAGTTGGTGTATCCATGGATTGCTCTTGAAGTGATGAAAGAGAGGTCGAACGAGGAGTATCATGAGAGGAATAGGTGTGTTTTTGGGAACCCAATAAACACAAGTCCAAGGAATCGCTAGCTAAACAATAAAGATTAGATATAATGTCGTCTTGTGACACTCAAGAGTCCAAAGATATAGAAGGGATAGGGGTATAGGAAATAATTGTAGCTGTATCTTGCTGAGAATCATATTCGATGATAAACATGCTTTCTCCTTGATTTACGATCAATTCCTTGAAAGAATACAAAAATTTACACCAGTTGCTTAAACTTGCTTTCTGATTAGCAGTGTTCTGATGCACATGAAATTTAGCTTTGCCTCTAGGTAGTGTAGGGACTGTAGAGATCTTGTTCAAATTAGGATTGTGGATAGTTATAGTCTGGTCTTCATTCTTGAAGTTCCTGACAATGCTTTTGGTAAGAACTTTGAACGGTTATCCTAGCAAAATATCATATGCTGGGTCATGGATCACATGAATCTGGAAGTAGAGTGTAACATGATCACCTAAGCAATGAATATTTCTAGCTAGACCTAGGGAGCAATTGACAGTGCCATTAGCTGATTGCATATTTAGCCATATGGTAGAATCATAGGAAAGGCCTAAGTCATTGCAAACAGTGTCAGACATAGTGATAATCTGTGAACCTGGATCAACGACGGCTTCAATGTGCTCTTGGTTGTTGACTAGCATCATAATCAAGCATAGTGAATGAGATTCCTTAGCTGTAAGGGGACAGCCCTCCAGGTACATATATTTCCCTATTTACTGTTCATACTTCATGGAAACCCTTCTCATTCTTTACTATTCTATTCTACTTACCTTTATTTGTTATTGTTCTATTATGGGCAACGGTAGTAGTAGAGACCCCTTTAATCCAACATCTAAGTATCTCCCCAGTATTACTGCTTTATAGCTGTCATTACATAGTCTTTATCGACTCTCTGTGCCCCTCTGTGGCCCCTGGTGCCTTTGTGCCCTTTGTGTTTCCTCATCTTCTGGGTCTTGCCCTTACATTAGCAATGATTAGCTCCCTTGGTTTCTCTCCAGGCTGTAGAGTTTTGAGGTACATTCTGTATGGGTCTGGAACAACTATGCCATCCTGCACGATGCCACCTGCAGTTGAAGCCAGCAGTATTACTTTATCATCGCACAACACAGTAAAGCATTCAATAGGTGTATCCTCAAATGATAAGGTGACTTCCTGGTTGAGGTGCATAGCTACCACATTCTCACTTTTATTGCTAGCTGGAAATATGTGTTTAGGAGTGACATTGTCTTGCATCTTCTGGCGATACTCAGGCAAAATTGATAAGACCTCTTCGAGAGATAGCATAATGAGTCCAGTTTTCATTGACCACTCATAAACTTTGTCAGTGACCTTTGGATTCTGGATCAGCGCATATGTGATCTCCTTATCTTTGCTAGCTTTTTCGGCTGGTGCACCAAAGTTTTGTGTGGTCAGAGGTGCATAGGGATCTGCATGGGTTTGGTGACCTGTGCAGGTTGACAGGTATGGGTACAGGTCACACTTCAAGTACCCATGACCTGTGCCTAGTACCCATCCCCAAGAGGGGATTATTAATATTATTTACTACTGATCTACATAAAATTGTTTTAACTACATATTAAAAACTCAATAAATGGGGCAAGCCCAGCATGAATGGCATAAACGAAGGGGTTTATATACCCCAGGATGTGTATGGGCCATTTGGCCTTGTATGTACTGAGTAGTCATGTCTTCATTGATCATTGACGCATTATTTACATACATTTGTACAAGTTTCGAACTAACTTACATTCCTTTTGTTTGTTACTAACACATCTTTTTAGGTACCACCGATGATGATGGCCACCACAACAACACCGAGAACCACCACTGCAAGCAACTGCTTGCTGGGTGGGAATGGGTGCTACTCCAAAACAGTGAGACAACAGCAACACCGCCACCAGGCCAAACAGAACGGCAACACAACAACTTGTTGTGTTGGGAGACAACAGGGGAGTGAGAGGAGGTGAAGCAAATGAAAAAAGGCCCAAGAGACATCATTTGACGTCTCTTGGGCCATTGGTAAGTTTATTATTATCATTATCTTTTCATGTCTTTGTTACTAACTTTTTTTAGGTATCTACTTGAACTACCAC